>JAKSZT010054494.1:543520-613677 GCA_026826555.1 Tolypeutes matacus | reverse complement strand
CAATTCAATTCAATTCAATTCAATTCAATTCAATTCAATTCAATTCATCAAATAGCCATTGCAAGTTAAGCAAATGCCAGGCACTGACCTCTGGTGCTAAGTGTGTGTGTTAAGCTAATACAAAATAAAAAAACATGGTACTTGCACCATATACTACCAAGACGAAAAGCAGTTAGTTTGCCAACTGAGGATGAAAAAGTGATTTCTGAACGGAACTATCATCTCTTTGAGTCAAACAGCAACAGGATCCCTGGAGGGTAAGTCCATAATTTCCTGGCTTTGACTTGTCTGACATATCATCAGTGGATCTGAGGGTTGCTGAGAGTAGGAGTGGGCTGGGACATGATAGTCAGACCATGATATTATGATAATGGTACATTCAGCCTCAGAGCAAGCATCTATTATTAAGATTTATTCCTGAAAATGGGTGTGGGTTGATGCCTCCATTACAAGCCTCACATTCTTGATTTCAGTGACCTGCATAACAGAATGCCCATTATGTTTTAAAAGAGTTGCAAGCTTGTGCTGATTTTATGTCAAACTGGGCAAGTGCAAATGGGCTTGAATATTAAAACACCTTCGGTAGCTTCTCCTGTCATATTGATCTATTGTGTTGCCTGGCTAACACAACAGTGGCCTTACTTCAGAAGATGATGTTAGCTGGTTCTTGAATCCAATTAAACTTTGGAAGCTGTGCAAGAGGAATCTGGATCAAGTAGAAGTAAATTTCCACACCATATACCAAATAGCTTCAAGTGTTTCCTCAAGCTGATTCTCAGAAATCAAACACCCACAAATGCAGAGATATTTCAGGACAGTCATCTCCTTCACTCAGGAAAAGTCCTGT
The DNA here is from genome assembly GCA_026826555.1 of Tolypeutes matacus. Taxonomy (NCBI): domain Eukaryota; kingdom Metazoa; phylum Chordata; class Mammalia; order Cingulata; family Chlamyphoridae; genus Tolypeutes; species Tolypeutes matacus. The sequence goes on along the minus strand of JAKSZT010054494.1, from coordinate 612,830 downwards.
ACCTGGGCCTGGGTGCATAAGCACTGTGACAAACCTGACTTGTAGGTATCTAAAGCTTTTGAGAGAGCTGCAAGTTGTTCTTATGCTGAGGAAGTAGAACTCAGTGGTTGTCCAGGTCCCTTTCTCAGGTAGGCCTTCTCTGGAGGGAAGCACTCATGGAGAGAGAAGTTGTGTACATTTCCCTCCCCAAAAACTCTCCTGACAAAGTATTGAACCTGGAAGGTCAGTCTAAATCATACTTTAGGATATGCCACTGACAACTGTATGGGTGTGAGGGAGGTGGGGTGAGAAGTGGGTGTGAGAAACATGTCAGGTCTTGATGCAAAAGGACAGTATGTTGCACACTCCTTGTAAATCAAGAGGCCTCTTAGTGGTAAGGAAAGTTAAAAGGAAGTATGATGACTGATTTAAGTACCTGTTAAGCAAGATCATCTAAGCTGAGGTTTCCAAAGCAGGCATTTCCTTTTTTTTTTTTTTTTAATTGTGGGTAAAAATAAAAATTTTCACAATACATACAAATATTTGTAAAATGATATATAAATATATATGCATATATGTGCATTTGCTTACAAAAATGTTATATATATATATATATATTTTTTTTTAAAGGTGCTTTGATTACCTAAATATTACACAGAAATTACAGGGATTCCCATCTTCCCCACCTCCCACACCTCCCACAACCTCTCACACAAACATCCCCCACAAGTGTGGCCCATCACCCTCAAGGGACCTACAAATCCTGGGGCCTTGCCATCAACCATAGACCACAGTTCACATCGTAGACCACACTCTCTCCCACACAGTTCTGAATGGTGTGTGCTGATTTAAAATGGCCTACATCCATCGCCACAACAGCACTCAGGACAACCCCCAAGTCCCCAAAAAGCCCCTGTATTTCAACTGCAATTCCCCTCCCTGCCCCAAAAGTGTCCAGTGGCCACCGGCTCCACCTCACTGTTATAATTTCTTCCATTGCTAGGATCACCATATGTGTACAACAGAATACCATTAAGTCCACTCTAGTCCATTGTTCTTCCTCCAATCCTGAGGGGACTGGGATGGTGATGTCCACTCCACCTCCAAGTGAGAGAGGGCTTATATCCTATGGATATGGTGGGTGGGATTATCCTGCCTGCAGCTGCAGGCCCTCTCCATTCCCCGAGATGTCCATTACCCACTGTTGTTTCCTTGCCAGGTGACTTGGATGAGTCCATTGAGCTGTAGGGTAGGAGTTGCAGCTCCACCGAGATTCCACGCACACCCGGCACATAGGTAAGACAGAGGCTCCAGTCTCCGGAAGTATACCTAAAAACTCCAGCATCACATATAGGTTTGAATAGAAGGGACTGATGGACCATGTGCAGGGAGGACTTATTTGAGTCCAACTCTGTCACTCTCAAGAGCACAGATTCCAAAGTAGAGCCCACTGATAAGGCGTCAGTCTCTGGGGCTATTCCCCCTTATATAGGACCTGCGTGTCTCCAGAGCCCTCAGGAGCCCCTCTGTGTGGGGGGTGATATGCACTTTGGTGTTCTATGAGATCCTACTGAGGTGTGCTTAAGAGTTACCTCTGGGATGACCTCCCGACTCTCTTTGAAGTCTCTTAGCCACTTGAACTCATTTGTCTTTACCTTTTCCCCCTTTTATTCAAGGTCTTTTTCCAGTCATGTTGTCAGTTGGCACTTGGTATTAATCCCTTGTTGCCAGGGAGGCTCATCCCCGGGAGTCATGTCCCACATTGGGGGGAAGGTAATGCATTCATATGCAAAGCAGGCATTTCTTACTTGCTGTCCTTTAATAAGCTACTTATGGGTTATATCTATAAAATTCAGAGGCAATAGGAAAGTACCTCATTTCCTTCCAACCTCAGATGTAGCTTAGTCAGTAACTGGAATGTTTGTGGGGGACAAATCTAGATGCAGGAAACACCAGGGGAAGGAAAACTTCTAGCTGACTATTTGTTCAGTCCAGTCAAATGATTTAGGCACCATATTGGACTTCTGTGGCTTTTCTAGGTCTTTCTTTTTGCCTCCTGCTTTCTTCTGTGCATTGCTTCCAGTGTAGGAATAAGGGAAGTGTGAATCAGTGAGCTCTGTAACATGGCAGCATCTCTGATCAAAAAGTTTAGTGGATGGGGTAGGGAGGGGATGAGCAGTTGAAATACAGGGGCTTCTTTGGGAGTTGGAGGTTGTCCTGAGTACTGTTGTGGCAACGGATGTAGGCCATTTTAAATCAGCACACACCACTCAGAACTGAGTGGGAGAGAGTGTGGTCTACAGTGTGAACTGTGGTCTATGGTTGGTGGCAAGGCTCCAGGATGTGTAAGTTCATTGAGGGTGGTGAGCCACACTGTGGGAAATGTTTGTGTGGGATGTGGTGGGAGGTGTGGGAAGTGGGCAAGATGGGAATCCCAGTGGGTTCCGTGTAATATTTTGGGTAATCTAAGCACCTCTTGAAATATATGTATATTTATATATAAATAACATTTTTGTAAGCAAATACACATATATGCATATATATTTATATATCATTTTGCAAATGTTTGTATGTATTGTGAGAATTTTGATTTTTACCCATAATAAAAATAAATAAATAAATATAATAACATTATTAAATAAAAATAAAATACAAAAAAAAAAGTTTAGTGGCGATACATGGAAAAATGCTTAGCTTCATTGGTAATAAAAGCAATACAAATTAGAACATTAAGATTTTTCTCCCATTAAAATAGTAAAGGAAGGAAAATAAAAATGCTTAGGTCTGAAGAAGATATAATGAAATGGGTGCACTCCTATGTTGGTGGTGAGACTATAAATTGGCAAAACCCTTGGAAAACAATTTAGCCGTCTTTACATCTTCTGATGCAATAATTTAGCTTCAAGGAATCTATTCTTAGGGAATAATCTTAAATATGTAAAATTTTAGGCACAGATATGCTCATTGGATTTATTTATTTTACCAAAATTTTGGATACTACCAAAGCATATGAGAGTGTGGGAATATGTTTAAGTACATTATAGCATATTCGTATGATGTGCTATCAGGCAGTGATTAAAAATGTTTACATGGACCTTTAATAACATGAGAAAATACTTATAATATTAAATGAAGAAATAAGAGCACAAGCCCTTGTAGAGAGAGTGAACCCAACTATTTGTAAAAAATATGTATATAAATAAATAAATAATAAAAAAGCTGGAAGGAAATATAACTGAATGGTAACAATGGTTGGGTTTGGATAATGTATTATTCAGGATTCCCCAAATAAACAGAGCAGACAGGGTGTATGTGTGTGTGTGTGTGTGTGTGATACTTACATAAGATGAGATTTATTAAAGAAATTAACTCATGAGACCATTGGGATTTGCAAGTCTGAATTCTGTAGGGTAGGCCATAAGCTTGGAACTCTGATGAAGGTTTCGATGAATTCTCCAGGAGAACATGACTGGTTGAAGAAGAAATAGAAATTCTTCTTTCTGCTTGCTGAAATCATCCATTCTCCTTTTAAGGCAGGGGTTCTTAACAAGGGGTCTGTGAGCTTGAATTGAAATTCAAGAAAGCATTCTTGTGGGGACGTCTTGGTGCAGGTGTGATATGTTTATTAAATAATAAACAGTATAGTGTGGACTTAGTAAGGAGTTCATGGTTTTCACCTGACTGGCAAAGGGGTCCGTGGAACAAAAAATTTGGACTAGAATGTACTTACTGGTATTTTATTATAGACATATTGTGATTCAAGCAATGGAAGTAATTACAACATTAATGTGGAGCCAGTGTCCACTGGAGGTTCTGGGGGCAGGGAGAAGGAAAAGCAGTTGTAATACAGGGGCTTTTTCAGGACTTGGGAATTGTCCTGAGTGACATTGCAATGACAGATATAGGCCATTTTATATCATCATATAACATGTAGAACTGTGTGGGAGAGAGTGTGGTCTACAATGTGAACTATGGTCCATGCTTAATGGCAAAGCCCCAGGTTGTATATATCCATTGCAGGTGATGTGCCACACTAAAGAAGGATGTTTATGTGGGAGGTTGTGGGAGGTGTGGGAGGTGGGGCATATGGGAATCCCTATATTTTTTGTGTAACATTTATGTAATCTAAGTATCTTTTAAAAAAATAAACATAGAAAAATAAAATAATAATAATTAACAAAAAGGTTAATAACTCCTGCTTTAAGACCTTCAACTGATTGGATGCGACATTGCTGAAGGCAAAATCCTTTGTTGATTGTAGATGTAATCAGCCATAAATGTGATCAGCTTACTCATGATTTAAATCCATGAAATATCCTCGCAGTAACAATCAGGCCAGTGCTTGCTTGACCAAACAACTGGACACCATACCTTAGCCAAGTTAACACATGATCTTAACACACAGATGGTAGTACTATGAGTGATTATTTCAGGTTTTTACTTTTTTCAAAATTTCTACACTGAACATGCACTATGGTTGTAATTGTGAAAAACTTTTATTCAAAAGATATTTAGGGGTTGTGGTGGGAATTGAAAATATTGACAAAAATGAATTTGGTAGATTATCTAAGGGCTTTATTTATCCATGTTCTTCCTATTTAACTTTAACCTAGACAGTTGGGAAGTAATTATATTTAAATCCCAGTATGTGTTACCCTACATATCTCATTTTTCAGTCTTCCAACTCTGTACATGACTCTGTCCTGGCCCTATACTGGATGAAAAGAAAAATAGAAATAGGTATATTTTATTTAGTGACTACTATGTGCTGGACAATAGTATAAGCACTTGGTATTGATTATTTCATTTAATTTTCACAAAAACTCTTGGAGTTATTTTATTATTTTACCCATTTTTTTTCAGACATGAAAACTACAACATAGAGGGGTTAGGTAACTTACCTAAAACAGCAAGTCAACAGTAGACTGAGAATTCAAATCCATATCTGTCCTAACTATGACATTTGACACATTCCTTATTTTCAGGGAGGTTATTAGTGAGTGATTAATTAAGACTTATGAAAGTATTTCAGGTTGCCCAAAAGTACCAGAAAACTCTACTGACAGTGGCTAAAGCCATAAGGCCACTATATTTAACTTAACAGCAGGTTTGCAGATAGGTGATTTCAGGGGTGATTTAGCAGCTGTGTGATACCTGGGCAGTGGTAGACATTACTGGGATTCTTTTGGCCTCCTCTCATAGTTTCAAGGTTCCTGCTGAGGTATTAAGCCTTATGTCCTCAAATACAACTGTTCTAAGTAGGAAGAAAGGGAAGGGACTCTATTTTTTACAGCTCTTTCTTCTTACTATGGAGAAAAGTCTTCATATAAGCCTCTACAGCAGAATTCTACTTATGTCTGTGATGGGAAACACTTCTCCAATGGTTGCTCACATTTTTGCATTTCTTGTGAGCAGAGGCACTGACTGCCTTGGTTTGGGACTATTTTTTCAAGGATGTCTGTATAGTAAACAACCTTGGAAGACAGAGATAGTGTCTCCCTCTGGAACAAAGGGCAGGTCTTGAAAAGTGGAGATAATGTCATACTCTAGGGTATAAGCCAGATAAACTTACAGTCTGCTATAAAAGATTTAGGTTTCCTAAACTCAGGGCTTCTTTTCTGGAATACAACCCACTGCATATGTAGGTGTCACTTGGCCCTTTAAGCATCATCCTGTGTGAATTGGGGCTTGGGGAGCCAACTCAACAAAATGTTGATACTCTCATCACTGCTATTTCTATGAGTGATAAAGTTCTTTGCTTCTGACCCAAGAGTCTCATGTCTTCTGTCAGCATCCATAACACTGTGGCAGGCTAATTTGTTAGCTTGCAAGTAGGGTAAAATCTCTTATTCTTCATAGTCTTTGACACTGTCATTGGCAAGAACATTTTCATATGGCCACTCCTAACTTCAAGGGAGGCTGAGATAAAGAGTGTATGGCAAAGGAAAGTGGAATAATCAGTTTGAGCTTAAATAAATTATCATTAATTCCTTAAGGCTGGGCACATTGCTCCTCCAATCAAGGTTTCTTCTAGCAAGAAAGTAGGACAATGGTTGTTGAGTAAGCAATTAACAGTGTTTGCCACAACAAATGATGATCATAAAAGGGAAAATATGACATGTACCTCAAGGCAGTATCAACTGAGGATTCTCGAGCTCCAGAGAAGAAAAAGATCATTTTGTTTGAGAGCTTAACATTAGAGAAGGCTTCATAAAGGAGGTGATATTTGATATATGCCATGAAAGACAGAATTTGGATAGACCATGAGGGTGATGGTTAGGCTGGTGAGAGGATGTAGTAGGCAAAGCAACAGCATGAGTCAAGGTATAGTGTGAAGAAAACACAAGGTATGTTCAGAGAGCAGTAAAAATGAGTTAATTCTTACTCTAATCTTTAAGTAGTCCACAGAATAAGGGTGGATTACTGGGGTTTACAATAAGTTCTATGAATTTGGACAAATCAATTAGCCACTGTCCCTCAGTGCTACCACATGCTAGATGACAAAAATAAGACAGGGCATTTAATTTTCAGGAACATAGCAAATAACAATATGGATAGTGGGGCTTTAGTGTTACAAGTCATAAATATATCATTATTACAGCTTATGTGATTAAAAGGACAAATCATTTGAGTACTGTCTTATTGAGTAGGATGCTCTCTATAAGTCCTCATCTTGCAGAGAGATACATACTAGCAGTCAGAGGCCTGGGCTTGAGACCTAAATCATACCCTCTCTTTATTCATTTTCCTTATCTGTAGAAGAAGGATTTTGATCTAGATGTTCACTAAAGGGTTTTCATCTCTGAAATTTTATATATTTCTAGATCAGGATAATCATACTCAATCATGTACAAAGAGTGTCCTTTTGATCACACCTTCCACTTCCCCTACTTAACATACACACACATACCACATGTTAGCAGTATGAACCACAGACATGTTAAGTCATGGACTTTGATCCCTCTAAGTATTTTCTTGTCAAACTCATGTTGAAGCTCTGTCTCCCTTGTGGACTTTATTTTCAGTGTATAACTTATATATGTTAAATCATTCTGCAATGGGTGAGGTCAAGATGGAATTAGGAACTGAGGGACCCTTAGTTTTGGAGTTGGCATTTCAGTTAATGTCTGCTAGGTTAGTTATCTAGCCTATGAGTTCCACTACGTTGAAAGTTTATTTCTAGAGTTTTTTCCTGTATACTATTTTTAATGCCCTATCAAATACATTATCAATTTGTGTGACCCGTGATGGTGCCATAGCTCAGCTCACAGAAGAATTAAAGGGTGAGAACAACCCTGTGCAGAGAAATCTCCAAGTCATCAGCTTTCATATTGGGACTCCTCTTTGTCAGCTCCTTCAAAGGCCTGTCACTGTGGAGTGTTCCTTCAGTGCAAAAGGGCGGAAAGAAGCTAAGTCTGTTTGTAGCCTGTCATTCTTTATGTGCTCCTTTGTGATAGATAGAAAAAGGCAGTAGGCAAGGAATCTTGAGAGCCTAGGACAGAAGGGCAGTGAGAAATGCATCCAGTACAGAAGTCAGAGCTGTGGCGGAGATTCTTTTGCCTCAGAGGCTACTGCATTCTCATTCTCATAGATGACTGACAATCTCAGCAATTAGCAATGCCAGTGCTTTCACTCTCTGAATTACCACTGTGTGCACACCACTCTTGCAGGCACATCTGAGGGTGGGGAGATAGAATACATGATTACAGGGAGCTTGCTATCTAGCTGGCTGGGGGAAATAAGGTTTTTTTTGTTTTTGTTTTTTTTTTGTTTTTTGTTTTTGTAGAAAATGGCTTATAATAACATTTGCAAAACAGCATACAAATGAGTGCAAATTAATATGGTGTAACTAGAAGAGGGAGGGACAATGAGAGCCCAGAATGAAGAGGTGATCATAGTGAAGCAGGGTTAATAAAGGCTTCCCTGAGGAGGAGAATTTTAAGCTGAGTTTTTTTTAACAAATCAATTTTATTGATACATATTAATAAAGCATAAATCATCCAAAGTGTACAACCAATGGTACTCGGTATAATCATATAGTTGTTCATTCATCACTTCAGTCATCTTTAGAGCATTTTCATTATTCTAATAATAATAAACTAACAAACAAACAAACAAAAAACCCTCATTACCTCCCCATCTCTCTGTGCTTCCCTTGGCGTACATAGCTGCTATTCTGTTTCCATCTCTCTAGTTTATTTGTATTTATATTATGTAAAAACAGTCTTATATATGCAATATCACTCATATTCGTATTTTACATGAGGTTTCACTATGTTATACAGTCCCATGGTACATTTTTAAGCTTTCTTTCTAGTAATATACATGACCTTAGGCTTACCCTTTCAAAAGTCATGCCCATATAATAGCTCTGCTAGTTATAAACACTGATGTGCTTTCACCATTTCTATTCATTTCCAAAGATTTACAAACAACATTTTTACCAGTTCTGCATAGATTAACCCTCAGCTTTCCATTTTCTACCCTCTATTTTCTGGTGACCTATATTCTAATTATTAATTCCATGAGTTTACATAATATATTTAGTTCATAATAGCACAATCATACAGTATTTGTCCTTTTGTGTCTGGCTGGCTTCACTCAAAATAATGCTCTGTTTTGAATGAAGGGAGGCCCATAACAATACACACAGTGCTCCTGGCACCATTTCTTTATTCAGTAAGCATTTATGTGACATCTGCTGTAATGAGACACAGTGCAGGGTGTTTTGGGGATACATGGAAGTACAAAGCTCCAGCCCTGAATTTCCCCAGGAACTTCAAGTCTATTAAGGAGGTTCACTTATTCCCCTATCCTGATATTTCCTTCCATATGGAGTGACATTTCCATTAGCATTACACTTCTGGCCTCTCTGGCCTCTCATCCCCTCCTCTTCTGGGATAAGGGAGTCAATGCTCTAATTGGTGAGTTTGAGAAAAGGTGTTGGGCATGTGTAGCTCAACCCTGCTCTCCTGCTTCCTTTTGAGAGCTAGCTGCCTTGCAGAAAATACACATTCTGGTCTGCTCTTGCATGCAGTCATATAGGTGCAGGCCCTCATGTGAGGAAGCTTGCTGGCTTTCAGTGTCACTTGTGACTGAGTGGCTAACCATCAAATTCTGGAGCTCAGAATGAAGAAGTTCATCTAAGCTATGACCTTCACTCTAAACTTTAGCAGTAAAAAGGTAATATTTTAATTTACCTCAGCATGACTTCGCCCCTAATGCAATTGATTCAAAATTCATAGGAATGTTATTAATTTGGTCTCCTCAACACCCTTCCCCCAAAAAACATCTAATAGGAGGTATGAGACACATCCATATATAATTATAAGTGAAAGTGAATGTGATAAGTACCACAAGTGTGACTTGTCTCCTTTCTGAGTTCTCCCTTGACATTGTAAAGCCTATCACCAATATAGAAAGGAGTAGGTTTTGAGACTCTCAGCATTTATTGAATTAGTTCCAGACTGGCCCCATTTCACTTGCTTTTAACTTCCTAGCTGTTGACTTTTATTTTTCTTCTCATTTCTAGCCCTGACCTCTCTTCTGAGTCCCTGGCTTATATACCCAATGACTTATTTGACAACTCTACTTGGACGTTGCTCAGATTTCTCCAACTTTAAATGATCAAATGGAATTCTTGAGTCCACAGTTCTCCACTCCAGCCTTTACCTCTAGCAGTTTTCCCCAGCCCAGTAACTGGCACTGCCATCCATCCAGTTTCTCAAGCAAAAGATCTTTGTGTTGTCTTTATTTGTGTGGTTGTTTGGTCAATGTCTGCCTCCCTTGGGTATCATCTCCTATTTTTTTGGTACTGTAACTTCTGTGCCTCTCAGGGAACCAGGCACATAGTGGGTACTTAATAGATATTTGTTGAATACATTTATCAGTTAACTCCAATTTTAGTCCTTTCGTCTTGATGCAGCAGTTGGTTTATTTGGATTTTGACCTTTGGCATTTTCCCCCTGAATTCTACATCATCTTATCACTCTCTCACCAGGCTAGTATAGATAGATTACTGTGAGAATTCAGAGGAGAGGAATGGGATGGGACAATTACAGAAGATTTGTGAAGGAAAAATAATTTGAGCTTGGCCTTGAAAGAAGCAGGATTTTGGTATGTGGAGGAGTAGAGACAAGGGAATGAGACAGTTCTGGTGGAGGAGGTCACTAAGGGAAAGATGTAGTGCTCAGGAAGCACAGAGTATTTTGGGAATATGGCCAATAGACTGATTTGTGAAGGTGTATGATGGGAGATACAATTGGAAAAGTAGGCTACAAGCAGTTTGTGGAGAGAAAGAATGTCTAGAATCCATTCAGGAAATGTGAATCTGCTTAGTAAAAGCATGTAATATGAGCTCTTCACTAAAACTGTTCAACTATAAATAAAAGCTGCACAGAGTATGAAATTAAAATCTATTCTATTAAGTTATGACCAATTTCCTTGTGATATGAATGTGGCTGAATTTTAGAGAATTTCACAGAAATATGCTACTTTTTGACAATGTTAATGTTTTTGACAATGTTAATATTTCTTGTAAAATTATTCACATCCTTGACACTCTCTTGAATTTGTTGTGAAATTCTGCACATGCAATTCTTTCCCTTGTCATCTGTTCTGTGGGCCCTCCAATATTCTGCTAGATTTCAAGGGCAAGTAAACTCTGACCTAAGACAGAAATAGGGTGGTGGGGAGGAGGGGCTTAGGCTTTCTTTGCTTTGTTTTTCAGTTAAGGAGTCTTCACTGGCCTTGGCATCAAGGAATAATTAGTATGTAATGTAGAACAGTGTGAGAAAATCATTCAATTTCAAGAAGGATAATTGCTGAAGCGAAAATGGATCTATTTTCCCAGTTCCTTACTTGAACACATTTGTGCTTGCTGCTTGCTTTTGTGAGTTGGAGCCTACACAGTAAGTTGCTGTTTTTAGCAGTGATTATTTCACCAGACCCATTTCTATCTCTATTTTATTTTTTGCAGAAATGCTTTCCCTTTTGGGTGGGTCGCACCAGGACTGAGGATGTTCCTAGACTACCTGGATTTAGGCATGTTGTATATGAATACAAGGAAATAATGTCTTTCTCAATTCAGCCTGACTCAGGATAACCGGATAGCCAGCTTACAAAATGGGAAATGCTGTCATATGGGGAAGGGTGTAGACATTCTTTGGGGCTCCAGAGGGCAGTTCTAGGACTAATGAGCAGAAGTTATAAAGAGGCAGACTTTGGTTCAGCATAGGTGCTTTATCATAATCAGAGCTGCTCAAAAAAGATGAACTGCCTAGTGAAGTAATGACTGTGGTGTCTTTGAAAGTGTTTAAATAGAGTTGGGATGGAAAATTGTCAGTGATATGATAGAATTTTGCATTGGATGGGAGGTTGGATAACCTCAAAGATTGCTTTCCAAGCTCTGTTCATCAATGACCCCTATTGCCTTTATGTCTAATTCTGCCCTTGTTTTAAATTCAAGCCCTAGTTTCATTTCCTGCATGAAGCCTTTCCTAGTCACCTTCTCCAGCACTTGTCTGTTCTTTACAGTCAATACCATTCATAGCTTTATATTGTTAGTCCAAGGTGGTAGTGTAAAAACAGCTGCTCCCAGCTGTAAAAAAGCAGACAATCTGTAACTGTATTTCTTACAGTGATATGTCTAACAACATTCCCTAAATTTTTTAAATCCCATTCCTGAATTTTACCCTGACCTTACTCCCCACTCCCATTCTTTTGGTGATCCAGGACGGAGTAAGACTCAAGAGAAGAGACAAGGATATTTAATTCACACATTATTTATTTAGCATTTATCTTGTTCAAGGCACTTTCTAGGTATCAGTAAACAAAATATACAAAGATCCCTACCCTTGTGGAGCTTACATATATGTAAAGTACCAGCAAATATCAAGCACTCAATAAATATTAATTTCCTTTATTTCCATATCTCCTCAGCTAGTGTGGCATTAAAGAAGGTAAATTGATATTTCTTGAACACCCACTATGTGACATGCTTTATGCATGTGATCTTATTTAATCCTTGAAACAACCCCAAGAAGTAGATCTTCTCATTTACAATTTTATAGCAGAGGAGACTGAGGGTCACAAGGTTAATTTACCCAAGATCAAATTATAAGTAACAAAGGTGGGATTTTAACATAGATCTGTGTGATTTTGGACTCATGCTCTTTCATTATGTTGCTTTCAAGAGCTTAATGTTTCCTGGATATTCCATGGCTAGCAATTTTTCCGCCTAGCTAAAGATCATCTTTCGTAAAATGAAGCTGTAGTTTCTAAAGGCTTGGCTTTCATGCTTGAGGGTGTATAAAAATCACATAGGGAGCTTGATAAAAATGAATATATCTGAGCTCCACTTTCAAAGATTCTGATTCAGGAATTCCAGGATGGGTCAATAACATGCATTTTTAATGAGACCCCCCCCCCACCTCAGGTAAGTCAGATGTCCACAGGCCACGGATTACACTTTGAAGGATCTAAAGTCTTTTCAAGCTCTAACATTCTGTGCTTCTATGAGATTTTTACTGGTCCCAATTTTGTTATTTATAATGCATAAAAACACTTCTAGCTTCGGCATCTGAGATTCATTAGTAATTGGTATAGCCATCATCATCATCTCTATCACCACCTCCATTACCATCAAATGTGGGTTTTCTATTTGTAAGCCATTTGATTGGTATATTCTTTCTAGGGAACACCTGTGGAAAGGGTGGCCTTTCCTCTGTTGCAGGGACTGCCTGGATGGCTGCTACCTGGCTAGCCCACACAAAATCAAACAGTTCTGAGCATGGTTTTATAAAGCGTTAAAGGTTCAATTAGTAACTTGTACCTTTTTCAGATCACATGCCTTGAGAATAATGAATGTTGTGGATTTGGACTATTTGCCCCATTGAAGGCCTGTAGTTTTCTGCTAATTGATTTTACTTTTCTCTTCATAACCATGATTCCCCACCTGAAACCAATCCCCCTACACACACTTCATTTAAAAAATGCTGTCTTAGTGGCCCCACTGTTGACAAGAGATTTGGCTTTGGGGCTTAACTGCTGAACTTTTTCATTTTGAAGATGAGGCTGATTGGGTATTAGCCAAAGGGCAATATAGGGTTTCAATAGCTGCAGCTTGGAATTTCCATCCATCAACACTATAAGTGGTTAGGATATCCCTCACATAGTCAGAGCATTGCTCTGGGCCCTCAATATGCAATTGATTAATTATTCAAAATATTATTAGCTAACATTTGTGGATTATTTACAATGTGTCAAACACTCTACCAAGTTCTTTACATGCCAATCATCTTGCTTAATTCTCTTAACAATGCCTGTGGATAATTTCATGGCTTCCATTTTACAGATGAGGAAGCTGTGGCTGGAACTCAGAAAGCTTAAGAAACTTGTCCAAGCACGCACAGCTAGGAAGTAGCAGAGTCAGGATTTGGGCCCAATCTGATAACAGAGCCTACCCACTCTCCTGCCCTGTTCTCAACCAGTGCATTATATGCTTTATGAAAATATCTCTGGGGAGCTTGAACATTTGGATTTGTGATTAAGGGTTTTCTGGTTGAGCTGGAAGAGAAGCGGATTCAATCATATTTGGATTTCTCATAACATAATGGTTGCTAACATATTCCTGTTTTCTTTTTTTCTTTTCTATATAAATGAATCTTTCATATATGTCTGTGCTCTTGGTAAATAGATAATGATAATGACTGCCACCTGTATTTCTCAAAAAAGAAAAAGATCGAAAGTTAGAATGCAATTACAATTAATGTGCACGAAAATGAAAATTGTCTAATTAACCGAGTATTACAGCCCTGAATATAATGCAGCAACAGTTTCAGCATAGAAATAAGCATGGACTAATAAAACATTACTTCTCATTGAAGAGTCTGTGACCTCACAGCCACTTTGGCCCTCATTTCTATATGGGCAATATCTTTTGAAGCATCTAGAAAACACGACTGCTCAGTGTTTGGATCTCAGCCTTCCCTCCTCCTCTCCTCTTTGCTTCCTTATAGTTATGCAGGGGAAGTCTCATTCCTTTTGGCAATTATTATTATCTATTTATTTTTTTCATTTTGAAAGTAATTCTTGTTCATATTAAAAATTCAAACTGTAAAGAAAAGTAAAAATGTGCCAAGTAAAAATCCTTCTTCTATACTTCTGCTCACACTATAACAGTCACTAGTCACTGTGAAGTTTCTTATATATCTTTCCAGAAACTTTCTGCACTTATATAATATTTATGCACACAAATACAAAACATACATATCTTTAAAAATGTTGACGTTATTATAGTATTTGTCAAGCTGATGGGTGGAAAATGGTATAGTATTGTTTCATTTTTCATTTCTTTAACTATGAGTTTGAATATGCTTTTGTATGTTTATTGGTGATTTGTATTTCTTAGCTTTGAACTGCTTATTTTCTTTTTCTTTTAAAATTTTAATAGCTTTTTGAATACTAAAGAACTAGCCTTTCTTTCTGTCAAATATACAGCAAATATTTGTACCTAGTTGCTATTTCTCTTCTGCCTTTTAAATGATATTTTTTTCCATACAGAATGTTTTAATTTTTATGTAGCCAAATTTGTCAAATATTTTCTTGATAGATTCTGGGTTTTGAATCCTGATTTGGAAAGCATTTCTCATTTCAGTATTATTTTAAAACTTCATTCATGTTTCAAGTTAGCCATTCCTTTAAACTAAATTTTAATTTTTTATTTTAAAAGCAATATCCAGGGACTTAATGTGAACAGGTACTGTCAGGATACTTTATGAGGGTTGTAGAAACATTAGATAAATTACAGTAAGCATTCTATTAAGTGTGTAACTTAGCTCTTAAGAAAGTAAAGAATATTTTTAGGAGCCAGAAACAAAGAGACAGCTGAAAATTAAAGGGGTAAGCATATAGTTTTGGATGTGCATGCCCTAGAGGGAGTTGGAAGGGGTATCAGACTCAGCACTCTAAGACTTGTGTTTTAGCACCTTTATGGGGATAACAGATAAAGCCTTGGCCTTAATATATCTCACATAAAACTGAAGGGCTACAACTTCAATGAAAGTATGGACTAGGAAAAGAAATACATGCAATTGTGTGGAGAAATAACAAAGGAACTTATCTTTTTCTGGGATCTGGGTGAGGAGCAAGTCCCCCCTGAAAATTCACCACAATAGCCAATGCCTCCCATAGGGTTGGAATTTTCATTTACACTATCTGCAGGGCTGAGGAACTTCTAAGCAAGGAATTGTAAAATTGGTTCCAGGTCAGTGATAAAACCAGGCTGCACAGTTCCACATAAAAAGTCCTGCTGAAGAAGAGCTCACAATCCAAAATCACATGAAAAAACATCACAATGACTGAGAAGTTCAAATGCAACAAAAACAGTTTTAGAATCCCAAGAACATCATAAAATAGAACAATCTGATAGACTCCATAAAATTAAAATGTTGGAAACCATTACAGAACTAAGAGCAAGGACTGAAAACATTAAAAATTAATAAGAAACTATGAAATCAGGCAGCTTATATATAATAGAACATCTAAAATGAAATATATAGATATTGAAGTAAAAAAAATAAAAACCTCAATAAATGGGTTTAATAGCAAATTGAAAGCAACTCAAATGAGAATTAGTTAAACTGGAAGAGATTGGAGGAAATTACCTAGAATGAACCATAAACAGAAAATATGACACTGAGGTTAAGAAACATAGACAAGATCCATCTCTTTCTTTTTTTTTTTTTTGAAGATGGGTTTTCATTTAATAATCATGTTGATGGCTGCCATTAAAGTTTTCTTATGAATACATGTCAAAGATTTAATTCAACTTAATTAATTCTAGGAAAGGAGAATTCGAGAGTCCTTCAGTCAGGAACCCAGATATAAGTCTGCTAAAAGATAGATATAAAACTCGCTAATGTCTTATTACAAGGCAAACTTACAGAGTTGTAAAATATCCAAATCAATAAAAAACAGGAACAAAGGTTAATCCCCAGGTGGGGTGGGCCTGCTTTACAACATTGAAATGACACCCAGTAATCACTTTTACCCATTTCCAAGTTTTGGATAATTATTTTTTAACAGACTTAAAAATAGAGACTGGATTTGTATCCCAGCTCTGCCACACTTACTATGTAACACTGGGTAAGTAACTTAACCTAATACTCAGTTTTCACATTTGTAAAATGGGGATATTAACAATAACAACGCTGTATTTTTTGTGAGTTTACAAATGGTGAAAAGGCAGCCTATTCAATGGCAGGAAATTTTTGGAAATTACATATCTGATAAGGGTTTGCTTTCCAAGTTATATAAAGATATCATACTACTCAACAATAAAAATACAAGCAACCCAATTAAAAACTGGACAAAAGACTTGAACCAACATTTTTCCAAAGAAGAAATACAAATGGCCAAAAAGCACTTGAAAAGATGCTCAACATCACTAGCTGTTAGGGAAATGCAGATAAAAAACTGCAATGAGATATCATCTCACAATTCATAGAATGGCCATTATTTAAAAAAACAAAAACAGAAAACTATAAGTGCTGGAGAGGATGAAGAGAAATAGGAACACTTCGTCACTGTTGGTGAGAATGTAAAATGGTTCCTTCTCTGTGGTAGACAGTTTGGCGGTTACTCAGGAAGCTAAATATAGAACTACCTTATGATTCAGCAATCCTGCTACTAGGAATATATTAAGAAGAACTGAAAGCAAGGATGTGAACAAGCTTTTGCACACCAATCTTCATAGTGGCATTATTTACAATTGCTGAAAGATGGAAACAACCTAAGTGTCCATCAACCAATGAATGGATAAACAAACTGTGGTATATAAAAAATGAGGTTGGGATGCATATGACAATGTGGATTAACCTTGAGGACATTATATTGAGTGAAATAAGACAGACATCTCTTTCTTTATATCTGATTGGCATTTCAGAGAGAGAATAAAGAGACTAGGGGAAAGTCAAAATGGAAAGAATAATGGCTGAGAAGTTTTCAGCATTGATGAAAGACTTAAATCCACAGATTTGGGAAGTATAATGAATCTTTGTAGGAAATATAGAAAAAAACACCTATATTTAGACTCATCATACTGCAATCACAGAGCACCACCAACAAAAAGAAGCTTGTAGAAGACAGCAGCAAGAAAGGACAGTTTACCTGCAAGGAATAACAATTAGTATGACAGCAGAATTCTCAACAGTACCAATAGAAGTAAGAAGAAAAAGGAATAATGGCTTCAAAGTGAGAGCGAAATAAAGAACAACACTGAAATCATAAAGAAGGCATGAGATGTAAGAAGGACTGTTAAACAAATAAATTAGTAAATGAGTAAATTTAACAAATATTTACTCTATAAAACAATAATATAAAAATGACAGATTTCTGGGATATAAAAATAAGGTATAATGAAAATTACTGACATTAATAACATATAAAAACTTCCTTGAAGACAAAATAAAAAAAGTAAGACACTGGGGGAATAAATGGAAGAAAATAATGTCACTGTACATACAGGACAACAGATCTGACACTATCATTATTACTTATTTTTCTTATTAATTGTATTTGGCTATTTTATTGACTTCAATTTTGAAGAAGTTTTGGATCACAGAAGGATTACAACTGTGGCAGGGGAGGATCATTGGCTTGAGGTGTCAGTGATGGGGGAATGCATGGGAGGAAGTTCACCTGGGCATACATATAAGGTATATAAATGTGTTCAAATGTTCGTGGGACATTGTCACAGTGGGTGGAGATGCACACAAAGCCAAAAGAATATCAAATTCTCATCCTGGGGAGCTCTGCCACATTCTCTAACGGAACAGCAAGAATCCCCCCGAGTACAGGGGCAATGACTAGTGAAGGAGGATGATTCATTGATAGGTCATAGATATTGATGACCATGCTTATGAGCCCTTTGATCTTGAAATTGAAACTTAGCCTAGTGTTGTAAAGTACCTAAGAGTTACCTACCGGGAACCACCTTGTTGCTCAAATGTGGCCTTTCTCTAAGCTGAACTCAACATATAAATGCAATAACTTCCCCCCTCCCGCCAGCATGGGTCATGACTCCTGGTCATGAGCCTCCCTGGCACTGAGGGATTGCTATCAAGTACCAACAAGCAATGCAACTGGAAAAAAAGAGACCTTGACCAAAAAGGGGAAAAGGTAAAGACAAATGAGTTTATACGGCTAAGAGCTTTAAAGTGAGTTGGGAGGTCATTCCAGAGGTTACGCTTATGCAAGTCTCAGCAGGATCTCATTGACAACCAAAGTAGATATTACCCCAAATAGCGGGGCTCCTGAAGGCTCTGGAGACATCCAGACACTATAGTCAGGGCAGAGAGCTCAGGAGTTTGGTGTCTTGCCTGTGGGCCCTTCTTTGGAATTTATACTCCCCAGTGTGATAGAGTTGGACTCAGCTGTGGTTTCCCCTACACATGGCTCTTCTGTCTTTCTATTTGAACCTGTAATTAGTACCAGAGTTGGTAGGTGTATGTTCAAGAGACTTAAATTTTGGGAAATATCCATGTGCCAGTTGGGCCTAAATCTCAATGGAGTTGCAACACCTATTCTCCAGTTCACTGGACTCACCCAGGACAACTAACATGGAGGTGATGGATAACCAACATACCAAGGAACTGAGTGTCTGCAACTGCAAACAAGAGACTCCCATCCATTGTCCATATGGGATCGAAGCCCCTCCTCAATTAAATGTGGAGTGGGTATTGTCATCCCAGAATCCTCAGGATTGGGGAATGAACTATATACTAAGTAGACTTACTAGTATTCTACTATAAACTTATTGTCATTCTAACAATGGAAGAAAGATCATTGATATGGAGGCAGTGGCCACTGGAGGTTCTGAGGGCAGGGAGAGGGAAAAACAAGTATAATACGGGGGAATTTTTGGGACTTGGGAACTGTTTTGAATGACATTAACGACAGATACAGGCTACTATGTATCTTGCTATAACCTACAGAGTTGAGTGGGAGTGAGTGTAAACTACAATGTAAACTATAATCCATGCTTAGTGGCAATCCTACAAAATATGTTTATCAATTGCAATGAAGGTATCACGCTAATGAAAGGTGTTGCCAATGTGGGAAAATGTGGG
Source organism: Tolypeutes matacus (assembly GCA_026826555.1). Taxonomy (NCBI): domain Eukaryota; kingdom Metazoa; phylum Chordata; class Mammalia; order Cingulata; family Chlamyphoridae; genus Tolypeutes; species Tolypeutes matacus. The sequence continues at coordinate 593,721 of JAKSZT010054494.1, read as the reverse complement.
AGGTATGGGGAGTGGGGCATAGGTGAATCCCCTATTTAATCTATGTAACATTTATGTAATCTAAATATCTTTTTTTCCTTTATTATTTTTTGTATTTTTTTAAAGATACTTAGATTACATAAATGTTACACACAAAAAAATTAAAAACAGAAGTATGGTGAAATAAAAACTTTTGAACAAGACAAAAAAAAAAATAACAAGTGAATGGGAGGGAGGTAATGGGATTTAAAGAGCCCAGCAAGGTTGCTAAAAATAAGATTTATGTACCAAAATCTATTGGGCTTCATATACTAACAAGAATATATAGTTTAAAAATACTTATTTAAAATATGTACATAAACTATGAGGCATCCAAATAAAACTAATAATAGATATACAAGACTGGTACAGAAAAATAATAAATTTAATTGAAAGATTAAAAAAAAATTCCTAATGATATACAGACCCGAATTATATTCATGGATGGGAACACCATTATATTGAGGAAATGGCAATTCACTCTAAATTAATCTAAACTGTAATGTAATTTCAATAAAAAATCTAAGAAGATTTGGGTGTGCATGTGTTTCTGTATGTAAATTAATAAGCTGATCCTAAAATTTATATGGAAGAGTAAAGGAGCAAGAATAACCAAGAAAGTTTAAAAGAATAAATTGGTGAGAGTGTGTGGGAGATTCACGCTATAAGATATTAAAATTTTGTGTAAAGTTCTATTTATTAAGGCAGTATGATATTGGTGCAAGGATAAACAGATCTCAGAAACAAACACATGCATATATGGGAATTTGATACACATCAGTGAAAGGATGGGACCTTCAAAAATGGTCACAAGGGGGGCGGATGTGGCTAGGGTGGTTGGGCATCCTTCTGCCATATGGAGGGACCTGGGTTCGATCCCCGGGACCTCCCTGTAAAATAAAAAATATATAGAAGGTGTGCGTGTCCCCAGGCCCCGCACGCGGGTGTGCCAGGCCCGCTGAGCCAAGATGATGACGTAAAAGGAGTGAGAAACAAGGGAGAGCCAAGACAAGACGCATTGAAAAACCAGGAACTGGGGTGGCGCAGGTGGCAAAATGCCTCTCTCCCATTTCGGAGGTCCCCAGGATCGAATCCTGGTGAAGACAGGAGGAGAGGGATGAGAGGGCAGGAAACGGACATGGAGCATTGCCCAGTGAATGGACATAAAACAGCACATGGGGGGGGGCAGTTTGAAATGGATAAAATAAATAAAATAAAATAAATGGATCTTTTAAAAAAATGGTCACGAGACAACTAAAAATCCACATGGAGAAATAAAATTACATAGTTCCCTGATACCAACCCAAAATTCACCCCCCAATGGGTTAAAGATATAAGTGTGAAAAATAAAAATAGAAAACATTTAGAAGAGAATTTAGAAGAAAATATGGCATTGGAGTAAGGAAGAATTTCCTAAACAAGAAAAGTGCACAAACAATAAAAACATAATGATAACATTTACTACATTAAAATTGAAAACATTTGTACAATAAAATAGAATCATAAACAATGTATAGGGGAAGCAGATGTGGCTCAAGTGGTTGAGCATCCTTCTACCATATGGAAGGACCTGGGAACTCTTGGTAAAATAAAAAGGCGAGCAGGCGACCTGGGCCCGCGGGGACGTGCAGCAAGCTGGGTCCGCGGAGACACACGGCTAGCCATGCAGCAAGATGATGATGCAACAAAAGAGAGATGAAAGGAAGCGGCTGTGGCTCAATCAGTAGGGCTCCCGTTTACCATATGGGAGGCCCCGGGTTCGGTTCCCGGGGCCTCCTGGTGAAGGCAAGCCTGCCCGCACGGCGTGGTTAGCTGACCCAGCGAGCACAAGCAGCAAGGGGAGGATAAATGAATAAATAAATAAAATCTTAAAAAAAAAAAAAAAGAGAGATGAAGGGGACAGCCAAGGCGAGATGTGCCAGAAACCAGGAACTGAGGTGGCACAAGTGACAGGGTGCCTTTCTCCCACATTGGAGATCTCTAGAATCGAATCCCGGTGAAGCCTGGAGGAGAAAAATAAGAAGAGAAGGCAAGAAACAGACACAGTAGATCACCCAGAGAATGGACACAGATAGCAAGGGGGGGGGGGGCTTATAGAACTGTACACCAAAAAGAAAAAATAAAGTTTAATTAAAAAAAAAAACAAAAAGAGATTCTTTTAGAATATATAAAGAACTGTAAATCAGTAAGAAAAAAACAATAACCCAAGAGAAAACTGGGAAAAGGCTAAGGAGCAAGCAGTTTACAGAAAAGGGCACTTTAATGGTCATCAAGTACATGAAAAGATGCTCAATCTCACTAGTCACCAGAGAAATTTTTAAAAAAAATTACTATTACAAGCATACCTTGGAGATATTGCAAGTTCAGTTTCAGACCACTACAATAAAGCAAATATCACAATAAAGCAACTCACACAAATTTTCTGGTTTCCCAGTGCATATCAATAGTTATGTTTACACTATATTGTATTCCATTAAGTGTGCAATAGCATTTTGTCTAAAAAATGTACATACCTTAATTAAAAATACTTTATTGGTAAAAAATGCTAACCATCATCTGAGCCTTCAGCAAGTCAACATCTTTTTGCTGGTGGAGGGTATTGCCTTGAAGTTGATGGCTGCTGACTGATCAGGATGGTGGTTGCTGAAGGTTGGGGTGGTTTTGGCAATATCTTAAAATAAGAAAAAAAAAGAAGTGTTTGCCACATCAATTGACTCCTTCATGAAAGATTTTTCTGTAGCATGCAATGCTGTTTAATAGCATTTTACCTATACTAGAATTTCTTTCAATCAATCCTCTCAAAACCTGCTGCTGCTTTATGAGCTAAGTTTACAAAATATTCTAAATTCTTTATTGTCTTGTTTACAGCATCTTCACCAGGAATAGATTCCATCTCAAGAAACCACTTTCTTTGCTCATCCATAACAAGCAATGCCTCTTCCATTAAAGTTTTTTTTCCATTAAAGTTTTATCATGAGATTGCAGTAATCCAGTCACATCTTCAGGCTTTGCTTCTAATTCTGGTTCTCTTGTCATTTTCACCACATCTGCAGTTACTTCCTCCACTGAAGTCTTGAACCCCTTGAAGTCATCCATGAGGGCTGGAATCAACTTCTTCGAAACACCTGTTAATGTTGATATTTTGACCTCTTCCCATGAATCACAAATGTTCTTAATGGCATTTAGAATGGTGAATCCTTTCCAGATTTTCAATTGGCTTTGCCCAGATCCTTCAGAGGAATTACTATCTATGACAGCTATAACCTTACAAAATGAATTTCTTATAAAGTAAGACTTGAAAGTAGAAATTGCTCCTTGATCCATGAGCTGCAGAATGGCTGTTGTATTAGAGGCATGAAGAAAAATACGAATCTTATGGTACATCTCCATCAGAGCTCTTGGGTGACCAGATGCATTGTCAATGAGCAGTAATATTTTAATCTTTTTTTTCCCTAAGCAGTAGGTGCTAAAATTGGGCTTAAACCATGTTGTAAGCAAATATACTTTTTCCAGGCTTTTTTGTTCCATTTATAGAGCACATGCAGAGTTGATTTAGCATAATTGTTAAGGCTCTAGGATTTTTGGAATGTTAAATGACCATTGGCTTCAACTTAACAAGAGAGTCTGCCTGTGCTGTGAAGCTTTGAAGTCAGGCATTGCCTTCTCTCTAGCCATGAAAGCCCTAGATTGCGTTTTCTTCCCATAGAAGGCTGTTTTGTCTACATTGAAAGTCTGTTGTTTAGTGTAGCCACCTTCATCAATTATCTTAGCTAGATCTTCTGCATAACTTACCTGCAGCTCTACATCAGCAATTGCTGCTTCACCTTGCACTTTTATGTTATGTAGATGGTTTCTTTCCTTAAACCTTGTTCCAACCCAACTCCTGAAGGGCACGAGCTGGGGAAGCTGCGAGACCAAAGAATGCACTTGGCATTGAGTCAGACAAGCTTTATTTGGACTTAGAAACAGAAGAGAGTCTCTGGTGGTGGCAGTTTGGAGAATGAAGTTAGCACTCCACAAAGAGGTGGGAAAATGAAGTGTGATATAAGGGTTTTCAGAACAAAGACATTCCATAGTGTATGAGAACAGAGTTTCTGCTAGGGTCCTATGACATGCACATGTAGGGTGTGGTAATGTTATCAACATGTGTGCAGGAATGAAATTTTACCACTCTGAGGAGATTATGGTTTTACTATACCATATATACTTTATTTTCTCTCTGGGGAGAATTGTTAACCTTTAACTTAGGTCCAGGTCATGGAGCTGGCTACATGCTGTGGGCTTAGGGGGACTCCAGGCCCTGGGTCCCCACAAACCTCATGCACCAATCTCTGCTAGCTTCAGACTTTTCTTCTGCAACCTCCTCACCTCTCTTAACCTTCATAGAACTGAAGAGATAAAGTTAGGGCCTTGCTCTAGGTTAGGCTTTGGCTTAAGGGAATGTTGTGTGTAGTTTTATCTATCCAGATCACTAAAACTTTCTCCATATCAGCAATAAGACTGTTTTGCTTTTTTAGTATTCATTCATTCATGTGTTCAGTAGAGCAGCACTTGAGATTTTCTTCAAGAACTTTTCTTTTGGCCACTGGCTCCACCTCATTGAGGTTGGTGGGCCACACTATGGGAGATGTTTGTGTTGGATGTGGTGGGAGGTGTGGGAGGTGGGCAGCATGGGAATCCCAGTGGGTTCCGTGTAATATTTTGGGTAATCTAAGCACCTCTTAAAATATATGTATATATATATAAAAAAAATAAAAATAAATTTCAAAAAAAAAAAAAAAGAACTTTTCTTTTGCATTTATAACTTGGCTAACTGTTTGGCACAAGAGCCAGAGCTTTTGGCCTATCTCAGCTTTTGACATGCTTTTCTCACTAAGCTTAATCATTTCTGGCTTTTGATTTGAACACATAGAGGCCACTGTAGAGTTATTAATTGGCCTAGTTTCAATATTGTTGTGTCTTAGGGAATAGGAAGGCCCAAGGAGAGGGAGAGAGACAGGGGAATGGCTAGTTGGTGGAGCGGTCAGAACAACCACAGTATTTATCGATTAAGTTCACCACCTTATATGGGCATGATTTGTGATGCCCCAAAACAGTTACAATAATAACATCAAAGGTCATTGACCACAGATCACCAGAACATAATAATAATGAAAAAGTTTGAAATATTGCAAGAATTACCAAAATGTGACACAGATATCCAAAGTGAGCACATGCTGTTAGAAAAATGGTGTCTATAGACTTGCTTGTTGTGGTGTTTCCACAAAGCTTCAATTTGTTAAAAATGTAATATCTGCCAAGCACAATAAAGCAAAGTACAATAAAACAAGGTATGCCTGTAGATAGCATTTCATAGCCATCAAGTGGGCAAAAATTTCAAGTCCAATAATATAAAGTGTTGGTAAGGACTTGGGGCAACAGGAACACTTAAACATTGCTGGTGAAGTGTGAGTGGGTATAAACACTCTGGAAAACAATTTGGCAATACTTCGTAAAGATCTACATGCTCCATGACATATCAAGTTCACATTTAGGTATATCTTAAAGAAACTTCTCTAGAGATGCACAAGGAAATTTGTTCAAGGTTATTTATTGAAATATTGTTTTAATAGTAAAATATTAGAAACATCTTAAACTATATATGAACAAGAGAATGGTTAAATAAATTCAGTGTGGTCACTGCACCAGATGTGAACCTGCACCGAAACTGTGAATACTTTTGGAATTTATGTACCAGCCTGGATAAATCTGAAAAACTTGTTGAATTAAAAAAGGCAAGCTTCAGAATAATATATAAAGTATAATGCCATTTATATAAAGTTAAAAACAAGAAAAATACTAAATATTGTATTGTTTACAGATTATACTACATGCCATGTAGTAAACATTAAAAAATATATGCATGGAAACACAAATTTCAGGATAGTAGTTAGCTCAAGATGGAGGTGGGGAAAGTATATACAGTAGCTAGTGAGTAAAACTGGTGATACACACATATATATTTATCTATATCCGTATCTATATCTATATCCATATATCTATATTCATAACTCTGTCATCTTTATCTCTATTTCTATCTCTAACTCTAATCAATCTATTCTGTGTGCCTGAAATATTTCATAATTGAAAAAAAAACCAACAAAATACATCTCCAAAATCACAACACAGAGATAACTGTTATTAAATTTTGGTGAATATCCTTTTAGCATATAGGTGGATACACACAAACATATACATGCATATATTTATATTAATTCATTCATATGTATAAAGTTATCTGTTGTTGTCATAACAAATTACTACAATCTTAGTGGCTTAAACAATACAGATTTATTACCTTTAAGTTATGTAGTACAGAAGTTTGAACTGGGTATTTCTGGATTAATATCAAGTTGTCAGCAGGACCATGTTCCTATCAAGAGGCTTTAGGGGAGAATCTATTCCCTTGCCTTTTCCAGCTTTTAGAGGCTGCCTGCATCCTTGGGTTTACGGCTCCCTTTCTCCATATGCAAAGCCAAAAACATTGTTTCTCTCTGACCATTCTTTTGTAGTCACCTCTCCCTCTCACCCTTCTCTTCTGCCTCCCTCTTCTACTTTAAGGACTCATGTGATTAGATTGGTACCACCCGGATAATCCAGGATAACTCCCATGTCAAGGTCATTATCCTTAATCACACCTACAAATTCCCTTTGGTCATGTAAGGTAATATATGCATTGATTCTGAAGATTAGGGCATAGACATCTTTGGGCAGCTATTATTCTGCCTATCACTGTACACACCCACAAACATATGTATATCCGTACCTACATATTGAAATTCTACATTAACCACAATTTTGTGTCCTGCTTCTTTACACTTAACATTAGATCATGAACATTTTTTTATAACTTAAAATGTTATTTGAGAACATACTTTTTTTAATGGTTTCATATTGCTCAATTACATGTATTATTTTATCTTATTCAATTAATTCTCACATTGAGATTGTTTTAAATTTTTGCCTTTCTAAATAATTCTGCAAGGATTATCCTTGTACATAATCTTTGGTTTTTTAATATATTTTTTATTCGTTTTAAAGATACTTAGATTACATGAATGTTACATAAAAATATAGGGGGATTCACATATGCCATGCTCCCTACACTTCCCACATTTTCCCACATTAATAACATCCTTCATTAGTGTGGTACATTCATTGCAATTGATGGACACATTTTGGAGCATTGCCACTAAGCATTGATTATAGTATACATTGTAGTTTACACTCTTTCCTGCACAATTTTGTAGGTTTTGGCAGGGTATGTAATGGTATGTATCTGTCACTGTAATACCATTCAGGACAATTCCCAAGTCTTGAAAAAGGCCCCATATTACACCTGTTTTTCTTTCTCCCTGCCCTCAGGACCTCCAGTGGCCACTGCCTCCACATCAATGATATATAATTTCTTCCATTGTTAGAATCACAATAAGTCTATAGTAGAATACCAGTAAGTCTACTTTAGTCCATAGGTCATTCCCTAATGCTGAGGATTCTGGGATGGAGATGCCTACTCCACCTTTAATTGAGAGGAGGCTTCGATCCCACATGGCTGATGGATGGGACTCTCTTGCCTGAAGATGTAGACTCTCTCCATTCCTTGGTATGTTGTTTGTCCATTGTCTCCTCCTTCTTCATTGTCCTGGGTAAGTCCAATGAACTGGAGAGTAGGTGTTGCAGCTCAGCTAAGATTCAGGACCCATCTGGCACATGGAAAGCCCAAAGATTTAAGGCTCTTAGACATACACTTAAGAACTTATGAACTCTAGTCCTAATCATAGGTTCAAATAGAAGGGATAGTAGAGCCATGTGTAGGGAAACCACAGCTGAGTCCAACTCCATCACACTGGGGAGCATAAATTCCAAAGTAGGGCCCACTGGCAAGGCACCAAACTCCTGAGCTCTCTGCCCTGACTATAGTGTCTGGATGTCTCCAGAGCCCTCAGGAGCCCTGTTATTTGGGGTAGTATCTACTTTGGCTGTCAATGAGATCTTGCTGGGATGTGCATAAGCATAACCTCTGAAGTGATCTCCCAACTCACTTTGAAGTCTCTTAGCCATATAAACTCATTTGTCTTTACCTTTCCCTCTTTTGGTCAAGGTCTTTTTCCAGTTGCATTGCTAGTTGGTGCTTGGTAGTAATCCCTCAATGCCAGGGAGGTTCATCCCCATGAGTCATGACCCACGCTGGGGGAAAGTTATCCCATTTATATGCTGAGCTTGGCTTAGAGAGAGGTCACAACAAGGAGGCTCTCAGGAGGTAACTCTTAGGCACCCCATAGTACTAGGCTAAGTTTCAATTTCAAAAGTAAAGGTTCATAAACTCAGTCATCAATATCAAGGGCCCATTAATGGACCATTCTCCTTCAATAGTCATTGCCCCTGTACTTGGGGGATTCTTGCTGCTCCAATAGAGAATGTGACAAGCTCCTCAGGATGGGAATTTGATGTTCTTTTAGGCCTTATATCTTTAAATTTCTCATTATTTTTGTAGGCATTACTTGATGAAATGTTCCAAATGTCTTCTTTATTTTTAATGTTAATACTTATTTTCTATCTTAATACTTATTTTCAAATCACTTTCCCATAAGGATGTAACAATAGATCCTTTCATAAATCATGAATTAGAGTATCCATTTCTTTACACTTTTGCTATCACATTGTACTATTTTAAAAAAACAAATTAAAATCTCTGTCAGTTTTTATGTGAGGCCCTCAGTTTTCTTTCTATTATCTACAGCTGCTTTTAGAAGCTTGCTCAAAGGTTATGCTGCTATATACTGCCATTGGCCTGGCCCATGGATTGGTGATAGCAGACTCACAACACCCCAAGATAATGGGGTGAACCTTTTTGGTCTTGGAGGAGTCAACCAATTGACAATAAGAGCTTCCTGTTAAATCTGCTAGACAAATTTCCCATCTCTTCCACCCTTAGTTCAATGAATTAAAAGACATTTGCAAATATGGGACTAGGAAAAGAGATTTGTTGGATTCAGTAATTCTTCAATGCAGAATCATTAAGTTTTGGGCAGAAAAAGAACTTTCTGTTTAGATGATTAATCTGGATCTGCAGCATATTTTGGGATGGTTATTCCTGGTTTAAAAAATGTGAAAAGTAGCATATTGAGAAATGTGTATTCAGGAGTATGGGATAATGAATATTTATTTAGAATTTATATATTAGTCAGGGTTCTAGTAGGAAACAGATGGCACATTCAAAAGGTTCTTAGGAGACGTTGATGAAGGGATTGTTTTTTAAAGAGGTGTGAACAGGGTTAAGAGACTTAGTAAGGGGTAGAGAAGTGTCCTGAGACTAATAAAAGCAGGAAATGGCTACTACCCTTAGACTTGAAAGGACAGGGAAGAAAATGGTAATACCGAAACCTGGAGAGGGGATTCATATGGAAGGAACTGATAGGAACTACCAAATCACAACCAGGCAGAAAGGGAGTAGATGGAATAAATACTCTGACTTTTCTCCCCTCCCATCTTCTCATTTATTGCCAGTATCTCCCATGGGTTGTACCCAACTGGGACCCCAAGAGCAAAGAAACCCATTAATGCAGTTCATAGAGGTTCTCCTTTTGATGCCCAGAGGAAATCCAAGAAGGGTGGAGAATGGATCAGGATGCACAAATAGACAATATCCAACAACACCTATATGCCAAGTATTTTATAAATGTTGTTGGATTTAAACTTAACAATGGTCTTGTAAGGTACATTTTATTTTCCCCAATTTTACAGATGGAGAATCAGATGCTCAGAAATGTTAATTGGCTTGTCCAAAATCATACAATCAATACATAGTGAAATTAGGATTTAAACCCAAGTTTGTCCAACACAAAAGTTCATGTCCTTAATCTACTATGAAACACCACCTCTCATATTTTTATTTAGGACTTTAATGTGTTGGACACAGTGCTAGGTGCTGCAGGGAATACAAGATAAAAATCATAGTCTCTGCCCTCAAAAAAGTTAAATGATAGTCGTTCCATGCATTATCTCATTTAGTCTTAATAACAACTCTCTGAAGTAGAACCATTATCTTCACCATTGAACAATTATTTAACAAATAAAATTGTTATAGGCTATGATTTTACTTTTTTCTATTTATTAATCTTCCTTGGGGATAGTTTCTTAGAATTCCATAGAGATGTACTTAATTATTTTAAGGAATGCTTAGTAGCTAATCATATAGAACTATCACTATTTATTTAATCAGTCCCCTATTGAGGGACATTTGGATTGATTCCAGTTTTTTTGCTAGTATAAAGAATACTCCAGTGAATAATATTGTACATTTATCTTGACTTACTTTTGCAATTAGGTCCTTAGTGTAAATCCTTAGCAATAGAATTCCTGAGTCAAAGAGTATTTGCAGTTAGAATTTTGATGGATTTTGTTAAATATTTTTCCAAATAGTTTGTACCATATTCCTTCTGGTAGAATGCAAAAGGTCTTTGCTTCTAAATGACAGATGGGGAAGTTATGGCTCAGAGAGGTTAAGTAAATTACTCAAGGTTACAAAATTAGTAAATGGCAAACCTGGCTTTGGACTCATATCTATTTGATTTCAGTGCTCTCATTTTCCCAGACTACATTGTAAATAACAGCAGGGAGATACCAGTTTAACTGTAAGTAAATATTTTCTTAAGTTTATTTACTGATCATGGCCTTTAATAAGGTGAATGAGCTTCCATCTGATTTTCTCTTTAGTACCATGAAGATATAGTTGGTTTAGAATAGGAGTCAGCCAAATATGGTCTACCACCTGTTTTTATATGACCTATAAGCTAAAAATGGTTTCTACATTTTAAAATAATTGAAAGAGAAGTTTAAAGAAGTATAGTCTTCATCATACATGAAAATTTCATAAAATTCAAATGTCAGCGTCCATAAATTAAGTTTATTAGAACACAGCCACTCATGCCCATTTCTTTATGTACTGTCTTTGGAGGCTACTTTCATGTTACCAAAGTGACAGAGATCTTATGGCTCCCAGAGCCTAAAATACTTATTATCTGTCTTTTTCTAGAAGAAGTTTGGCAACACCTGGTTTAGAACCACAGAACCATTCATTTAACAAGTATTAAGTGCTTACGCATGGAGGAACTAGTTGCGTGGTTTTCAATTTTCCATTCATTTGCTGAATCCCCTTTTCAAGTGGAATATTATCTAAAACTCCAAAATATAATACAGATAAAATCAGAGCTGCTCTGCTTATTGTCATGATAGGGGCAGGTAACCCAGAGACCTACATGATTGACTTTCCCTTGGTCTTCCCTTCTGCCTTCTCTCATGGCAGTTCTCACCCATGGCTCTATAGGCATGCGAGACCCAAGGCCTCCGTGGAATATCATTTAAAAAGTGCTGTTATATTTCTTCCCTTTAATTTAGAAAGAAAGAGATAGGTCCAGAGAAGGTAAGTGATTTACCCAAGATGACACAGTGGCCTGGCTGAAAATATCCAAGTACCTGATATCTGAATTTGTGTGCATATGGGAGGGGTGGTTCTAGACAGCCACACAAATAAAACCCGTTAGCAGGGTTGACTTGTGGAGATGATCCTTGTGGCCAAAGTTAACCTAGAATCAATTCTGGAAGGGTCGTTATGGGTCATTTAGTACAGTGTTTCCATTACACATAAGAGAAAATATGGGGATAAAGTAACTTTCTCAAGGAAAACCAGTGAGTTGTTAAAATGCTACACTTTTGGTTCCTGTTCCATTGACATTTATCTTAAATCAGACTGGCTCATATCCCATTCATCTTTGAAGGCAAGTTGTCTTCTTAAATCCACTTTCAAAATATGCATAGGCAGAGAAGTAATATATTAGTATTTCATTTGTCAGAAATAAGCAGCCTTTATCATCGTTGGTATACCATGAGATGACTTGGTGAGGGGGTGGCTAGGAGGGGAGAATTAGAAAACTGCATAGTCAGAATCTGATCTAACGTGTGAGGTTATGAACTATCAATGCTTAAGCTAGCTCTTAATTACTCAGTAACAACAGAGTAATAACAGTAATAACAGGGACCACACCTCCTCCCTTCTGCTGCTTACATTCTGGCTATTTTTCTCGTACTTTGATAGTTGTTCAATGTACGGTAAAAGTATTGCTGAGAGAGAAGATTATAATGACTGGCTCAATACAGGTCTTGTTGCCATCTGTGGTTGTATCTTCTATCCATTAATTTGGCCACTGAAGAAAGGGACTTTTGGCACTTTGCCAAGAAGACATATGCTATGAGAGTAAATTAAATATTCTCTTTGCCAATAATAATTTTTGCAGCATAGAATTGAGGATGTTTACTGGGATCACAGATCTAAGTACATTTTCTTCTATCCTCAGAGTTGTATTGGCTTTGAGCTACATGATTCCTTGACGTGACAAAACAAGGAAACTGTCTTTTCCCTGAGGGATCTTGGATAGCCATTCTCAATTTATTTGAAAATTGTGGGGATTCCTTGATTTTAAAATCAATAAGTTGTATTGCTCTCAGCTATTCTGGAACTAGCCTTGAAGTACTGCCATGTGGCTGCTGGTTGGTCAAGTGGCCTTTGCTGGTAGAGTAGATACTCTAATCATCCTGATTAGTAAGTTTCTGTTCTGAGAATGCTGGAAAGATTACTACGAAAATGGCTAATTCAGCACTGGATGTTAGGTTCTCTCTTGATTCAAGAAGCATTCTGTTGGGCAGATGCTGAGAAAGAGTCAGTTCTAGAGACTTCATTGCCCTTTTCAGTCTTTTATGAGAATGGCTGGAAGGGCCCATCCTCTAACTCTAGCAATCAGACTTGGGACTGAGATATGGTTTCATAGACACTCTGTATGAGCTATTTGCACCTTGGTGTGAGTTAACTTCCTGGCAGTGGAGTGAGTTTGGGAGGATATCTTGGGGGAGAAACAATTCTCTTGTCCTCTTGAAATCAGCAGATGCTCAACAGAAAGTTTTTCCTTTCCTGTTATATACTCTTTTAATATGGTAATGCAAATTGTTTACATACTTTTTATACTGTGCTGTGACAGTTGTCTTTCTTAATCAGTGGTTTTACGTAATTAAAACAACATAAACCTAAACTTAGAGAGAAGCTCAGACAGGTTTGGGTTGTCTTTGGAGAACATCTAGCCATCCTTGAGCAATCAGCTGACTTCTCCAGAGCAGCCCCTCCACTTTGACTTTCCCCTGTCAGCCATCAGACTGTCATAGCCTCAGCAATGTCCACAACTAAATCCTCTCAGTGCCACACTTGTGTGCTTGGGGATAGTAATAGTTTATACCTGCTGTCCTGGTATTTTTATTAATTGTTGTCACCCTTACTTTAAAAACTGTCCCAGTTTCAATGATAAAGTCCATGGTTATCTTCTGACCATTACCAACTGTATTACTCAGGGTTCTCTAGGGAAACAGAATCAACAGGAGATAACTGTCAATAATATGAGATTTTATTAGAGTCCCTCATGTGACCATGGAGATGCACAAGTCAAGGTTCCACAGGCAGGCTATAAGACAGGGGCTTTGATGAAAGCCCAATGAAGGTCCTTGATGAGTTTCTAGGAGAAGTTGACTATCCAAAGAAAAGCTGGGAAATTCTCTCCGAATGTTGAAATCACTTCCCCTTTAATAAAAGTGTCACCCATTGCTGATGGCAATCTCCCTGATTGATGCAGATGTAATCAGCCATCCACGCAGTAAACTCACTAGTAACCAAAGTCCATAAATGTTCGTGTATTACAATTAGCTCATTGCTTGCTGGACCAAACACCTGGACACAATTACCTGGCCAAGTAGTCACATTAGTCTAACCATCACAATCCACCCCTTGTCAACTCGGCAACCATACACATTACCTTAAACCATACTTAGTCTCTAAGGAAAAACAATAACAGACAAGCATACATATGTATTTCTGCCTAACAATGTTCAATTCACCTGTGTACAACCGGAAATGCATTAATTCCCTACAGAATAGGGTACAAGTCCTTGGGTAGCATTCACTCTTAAACTTGACATCCTTAAATATTAAGACATGAAACTAATACTTTTCACATGATAAGGGAAAAGTTGGGGAAGAAAACAAAGAAATTCGTTTTGTGCACATATACAATCACACTCATAACAAAACAAGGAAGAAACATTCATGACCATTTCAGTCCTCGTTTCTGTAACTGGCCACATGGTCTTAGTTCATATTTATCACTACCTTTTTTCACTACCCATTCCATGTTACCATTACCCTCAGCAAGCAATTCAGCTGGCTGTGGTTCTTTGCCTGGTGGGGTGACCCAAACTTTCATTCCTGAAGATTCTGGGCCATTGTTAGTCCTGTTTGGATTAGGTTGTTGCAATTTTCCATTGACTTTAATCACAGGACATGGCAGGAATAAGAGACGTCCTAGAGGATCTCCTGTATTCCAGGTAAACTCTTCTTTACCCCCATTATGTAGATGTAGTCTTATTTCCCCTTGATAGTCAGGATCAATCACCCCAGCCAGTACAGTAATTCCCTTCTTTGCCTGTTGATTCATAGGTAAGAGGAGCCCAAAGTGGCTAGGTGGCAGTCTTAACTTCCAGTTCAATGGAATAATTGTGTGTTCCCTGGTAGCAGCACTCCTCCTTTAGGGACTAAAACCCTAGACCAGCACAGCTTAAGGTTGCAGGGCCAGGAAGCAAAAAATATTCATAGTGGGTCACTAGGGGTAATAGTGAGTGGTGTCACTCCCATTTCCATCCTTTGATTTCTGGACCCATGAATCCTGGTTATGGGAGAAGCAGCACCATAGAGTGGATGCTGATTTAGAGCATACACAGCCTCCTGGAGAACATTACCCCAGCCCTGCAAGGTATTGCCACCTAGTTGGTGCCATAATTGAGTCTTCAAAAGGCCATTCCACCTTACTATCAATCCAGCTGCTTCAGGGTGATGGGGAACATGGTAAGACCAGTGAATTCCATGGGCATGTGCCCATTCTTGCACATCATTTGCTGTGAAATAGTTTCCTTGATCAGAAGCAATGCTGTGTGGAATGCCATGGTGGTAGATAAGACATTTGGTAAGTCCACAGATGGTAGTTTTGGAAGAAGCATTATGTGCAGGAAATGCAAACCCATATCCAGAGTACGTGTCTATTCCAGTTAAAACAAATTGCTGCTCCTTCCATGGTAGAAGTGGCCCAATGTGGTCAACCTGCCTCCAGGTTGTTCACCTCGAGGAATGGTGCCATACTGGGGGTTGAATGTGGGTCTTTGCTTCTGGTAGCTTGGGCATTCAGCAGTGTCTGTAGCCAAGTCAGCCTTGGTGAGGGGAAGCCCATGTTGCTGAGCCCATGCATAACCCCAATCCCTACCTCCTTGGCCACTTTGTTCATGAGCCCATTGGGCAATAACAGGAGTGGCTGGGGAAAAAGGCTGAGCATTAGCCACAGACCGGGTCATCTTATCCATTTGATAATTAAAATCTTCCTCTGCTGAAGTCACCCTCTGGTGAGCATTCACATGGGACACAAATATGTTCATGTTTTTTTACCCACTCAGAAAGGTCTATCCACGTGCCTCTTCCCCAGACCTCCTTGACACCAATTTTCCAATCATGTTCCTTCCAATCCATGACCATCCAGCCAAACCATTGACCACAGCCCATGAATCAGTGTACAAATGCACCTCTGGCCATTTCTTCTTCCAAGCAAAATGAACAACCAGGTGCACTGCTCGAAGTTCTGGCAACTGGGAGGATTTGCCCTCACCACTACCCTTCAAGGATGTCCCAGAAAAGGGCTGCAGTGCTGCAGCTGTCCACTTTTGGGTAGTACCTGCATATCGTGCAGAACTATCTGTAAACCAGGGCCGAGTTTTCTCATCCTCAGTCAACTGATTGTATGGGACTCCCTAAGAGGCCAAAGCTGTGGGCTGGGAAAGAGAAGGTAACATGGCAGGGATGGTGACCATGGGCATTTGGGCTACTTCCTCATGCAACTTCTTGTGCCTTCAGGACCCACTTGAGCCCTATCTTGTATATACCACTTCCACTTTATTATGGAGTGCTGCTGTGCACACCCAACTTTATGGTTTGAGGGGTCAGACAATACCCAGCTCATGTTAGGCAACTCAAATCTCATGGTAACTTGATGACCCATGGTTAAGCTTTCAGTCTCTACTAAGGCCCATCAGCAAGCCAAAAGCTGTTTCTCAAAAGGGGAGTAGTTATCTGCAGAAGGTGGCAGGGCTTTGCTCCAAAATCCTAAGGGTCTGCATTGTGATTTCCCTATAGGGGCCTGCCAAAGGCTCCAGACAGCATCTCTATTTGCCACTGAAACTTCCAGCACCATTGGATCTGCTGGATCATATGGTCCAAGTGGCAGTGCAGCTTGCATAGCAGCCTGGACCTTTCGCAGGGCTTCCTCTTGTTCCAGTCCCCAGTCAAAACTAGCAGCTTTTCTGGTCACTAGGTAAATGGGCCAGAGTAACACACCCAAATGAGGATTGTGTTGTCTCCAAAATCCGAAGAGACCAACAAAGTGTTGTGCCTCTTTTTTGGTCAAAGGAGGGGCCAGATGCAATAGCTTATCCTTTACTTTCAAAGGGATATCTCAACATGTCCCACACCACTGGACACCTAGAAATTTCACTGAAGTGGAAGGACCCTATATTTTTGTTGGATTTATCTCCCATCCTCTCTCACACAAATGCCTTACCAATAAGTCTAGAGTCTTTGCTACTTCTTGCTCACTAGGTCCTATCAACATCATATTATCGATATAATGGACCACTGTGATGTCTAGTGGGAGGGAGAGACGGTCAAGGTCCCTGCAGACAATATTATGACATAGGGCTGGAGAGTTGATATACCCCCGAGGCAGGACAGTGGAGGTATACTGCTGGCCTTTCCAGCTGAAAGCAAACTGTTTCTGTTGGTCCTTACTAAAGGTAATCGAGAAAAAAGCATTGCCAGATCAACAGCTGCATACCAGGTACCAAGGGAAGTGTTGATTTGCTCAAGCAAATATGACACATCTGGGAAAGCAGCTGTGATTGGAGTCACCACCTGGTTAAGTTTACGATAATCTACTGTCATCCTCCAAGATTCATCTGATTTCTGCACGGGCCAAATAGGAAAGTTGAATGGGGATCTGGTGGGAATCACCACCCCTGCATCCTTCAAATCCTTGATGGTGGCACTAATCTCTGCAATACCTCCAGGAATCTGGTATTGCCTTTGATTTACTATTTTGCTAGGTAGGGGCAATTCTATTGGCTTCCACTTGGCCTTTCTTACCATAATAGCCCTCACTCCAGAAGTCAGGGATCCAATGTGGGAATTCTGCCAGTTACTGAGTATGTCTATTCCAATTATGCAATCTGGAACTGGGGAAATAACCACCACATGTGTCTGGGGACACACTGGTCCCACAGTGAGATGGACCTGAACTAAAAGTCCATCAATCACCTGACCCCCATAAGCCCCTGCTCTGACTGGTGGACCACAGTGACATTTTGGGTCTCCTGGAATTAATGTCACTTCTGAGCCAGTATCTAATAATCCCTGAAATGTCTGATCATTTCCTTTTCCCCAATGCACAGTTACTGTGGTAAAAGGCTGTAGGTCTCTTTGGGAAAAGCTGGGAGGAAGATTAACAGTATAAATTTTTTGCAGTTTAACAGTATCTTTCCCCAAGGGGACCTGGCCTTCTCCTCATTGAAGGGGCTCTGAGTCTGTAAACTGTCTCAAGTCTGGGAATTGATTAAGGGGCTGTGATTCTTTGCGTCTGTAATCTGAGCTAGAGTTTTGTTCACTCCACCTAGAACTTCTCTACTGATACAGATCCAGAAGAAATTTAGTAGACTGCCTATGTATTTCACTTCTAGGTACCCCATGATCTACTAGCCAATGCCATAACTCCATGCGACTCAGGCTATTTTGATTGCTGCTTTGAATCTGGCTTTCATTGCCATAGCCACGTCCACCTTGTCTTTGGCGATTGACTGTTGATACTTGACTTTTACCGGACCGAGATCCGATCATCCCCATAATGTTTAACGATTCGAATTCCATTTCAGCGCTCCCTACAGTAATATCTGGACTACAGAGAAGAGTAACCACAGAGCTCTTCAGAGAAGATAGGATTAGTCTTACAAATTTATTCCTCAGCCCTGGTTAAAGGTGTGTCCTCTGGACATTCCTGGGGTGGGTGGGCAGGTCTCAAATGGTAAATCCATTCTAGCATTCCAATCTCTCTAAGCCTTTGAATTCCTCCTTCTATTGTATACCAGGGCAAATCGGGCATCTCAACCTCAGACATGCTAGGCCATCTTTTGGTCCATGTTTCAATAAGCCACCCAAACAAACTGTTAGAGCCCTTTCTAACCCTCGAGCTACAGTGTTGAATCCAGAATTTCTGCTTAGTGGGCCCATATCAATAAATTCAGCCTGATCCAACTTTATATTCTTTCCAACATTATCCTATACCCTTAGTATCCAATCCCACACATATTCCCCTGGTTTCTGTCTATATAAGTTGGAAATCTCATGCAGTTCTTTCAGAGTATAGCATACTTCCTCATGGGTCACACTTTGTTTTCCACCTTTGGGAGCTCGTTGTGATTTTAGCCTAGTAATAGGTTTCGAAGATAAGAGGTGTAGTGGGGGTGGGTAAGGAGAAGGATTAGAGATGTCTTGCAAGCTATTGATCTGAGGGCATTCCTTTGCATTTCTTCTGGTGAGACAGGATTAATCCCTTCAGGCAGGGGTTGGAAAGCAGATTCCTCAGGGCAGACTGGAGGCTGGACAGTGCATGCTGGAGTTTGGCTGGTGCCTTCCTCATGACTGGGAAGAGGTCCAGACTCTGTGGGGCAGGCTTAGAGGCTGGGAAGTGCATGTTGGAATTTGGCTGGTACCCACCTCAGGGCTAGAAGGAGGTCCGGACTCCCTGGGGCAGGCTGGACGCTGGACGATACAAGGTTGACAAGGTGTGGTCTCCACAGGGCAGACTATTGAAGGTTTATCTGGTAAAGTCTCAGCAGAATTTATGGTTCCAATGACCCCACCAATATTATCATCATCCTAGATGTCTCCATCCCAATACTTGGGGTTCCACTCCTTTCCAATCAATGCCTTCACTTTAATTCAGGAACCCTGTGGCATTGAGATTTTAGTTTCCTCTGTAACTCTGCTACTCATACAATGAGAGTGTGGGTTTGATTATCATATATCTCAAGTCTGTGGCTACAGGAGACAAGATTTTCTTTCAGGGCACACATAGCAACTTTCACATCATTCATGTGGCATTTAAGCTTCAAATTTGAAGACTTTAGGTCATCTCTTTCTTTTGTAACTGTATCCAGAGTGCCTAGGAGGAGCCAGCCAACATCATTATACCTTTTGACTCCACAAAATTCTGTTAAGTTGTTGAAAACACCCTCACCCAGATCCTTGCTTCTTATAAACGTGAAAGTAGGGGAATCCAGTGATGCTATTTTGTGTATCTCTACTGCCAGCTCATGACATGGACTGTTAGTGACCTCTTCATTATTGGAAAGGGAGTCATTAGTACCCTTGAGTCCAATTAGAGTAGGGAGCCAATTATAAAACTCCCAGAATCACCTCAGGCATCCCATGTTTAAGACTCTTTCTCAAGAACCATCCCACTCCTGGTACCAAGCTGTATTAGTCAGTGCTCTCTAGGGAAACAGAATCAACAGGAAATATTTCTCAATAATATGAGATTTTATAAGAATCTCTCACGTGACTATGGAAATGCACAAGTCAAAGTTTCGCAGGCAGGCTGCAAATCAGGGGTTCTGATGAAAGCCCAATTAAGGTCCTTGATGAGTTTCTGGGAGAAGTTGACTGTCCAAAGAAAAGCTGGGAAATTCTCTCCGAGTGTTGAAATCACTTCCCCTTTTAAGGTATTCAACTGATTGGATAAAAGCATCACCCATTGCTGACAGCAATCTCTCTGATTGATGCAGATGTAATCAGCCAACCACACAGTAAACTCACTACTGACCAAAGTCCATAAATGTTCTTGTATTGCAATTAGTCCAGTGCTTGCTGGATCAAACACCTAGACACAATTACCTGGACGAGTTGTCACATTAGCCTAACCATCACACCAACCAACCAAACTTTTTTTAAATAAACTTTTTCATTAAAAAAAAAAAAAACTTAGATTACATAAATGTTACACAAAAAATATAGGGGATTCCCATATGTCCCGCTCCCTAGCCCTCCCACATTTTCCCACATCAACGACATCCTTCATTAGTGTGGTACATTTGCCACAAATGATGAACACATCTTGGAGCATTGCCACTAAGTGATGATTATAGTTCACATTGTAGTTACATTTTATGCCACACATTTTTGCAAGATATTACAAGATATACAATGAACTGTATCTGTCATTGCAATGTCATTCAGGATAATTCCCAAGTCCCAATAATGCTACCAAATTATGCCTATTTTTCCATCTCCCTCCCCTCAGAACCTCCAGTGGCCTTTGCCTCCACATCCATGATAAAAGTACTTCCATTGCTAGGATCACAACAAGCCTACAGTAGAACCACTGTAAGTCTACTCTATTCCATCATCCATTCCCCAGGCCTGAGGATTCTGTGATGGTGATGCCCACTCCACCTCTAATTGAGAGGGGGCTTAGATCCCATGGGGCAGATGGATGGGACTCTCTTGCTTGCAGTTGCAGACACTCTCTGCTCCTTTAGATGGTCGTTGTCCATCATCATCTCCTTGTTAGTTGTCCTGGTTGAGTCCAATGAACTGGAGAGTAGGTGTTACAAGTCTGTTGAGATTCAGGGCCCAACTGGCATATGGACAGCCCAAGGATTTAAGTCTCTTGGACATACAACTATCAACTCTAGTACTAACTATAGCCAACCAAACTTTGAATAACCCTCCATATGTCAGAACTGTGCTGTCTGCTGTTCTGCAAGGTCAACTTATAACAGAATACCCTGTTGATTCTGTTCATCCTTTTCCTTCAGTGTATGGCAGAGGGGAGCAAAATGATGAGTTGACACAGGTTACAGAGTTACTGGTAAAAAAAAAACTTTACTAGTCACTGGATTTTTAGATAATCTTCATTACCTTGGAACAAGGTAATTAATGAAAGTGCTTTCTTTTCTAATATTGCTTCTATCATGACGTATGACTTTGGTTTCAAAGGTGCCTCAATGAGAAGGAGAAATATCTTTGAAACATGACATCAAAGAGTCCCTTTCCTGCTTATTTCACTACCAGTACTTCCTCATTTCAGGTATCTGATTTTTTTTTCATTTTGAAAACTGCTTAGACTAGCCATGAAGCAAATATCCTACAACTTTCTAGACATTCTTTTTAGGGGAACTGTTCTCCCAAACAGTGAAACTAGGAAACTAGGCCTGATTTGTCACCAGTACAGCTAGGAAAATGTTAACTTGGAGCAGCTGTGTTTTACAAAGTGTGCTTCATCACACACACAGACATACAACAAACAAGCAAACAAACAGAAACAATAAAAATTTGTTTTTCTTTTGGACCTCCAAGAGTAAACTGGCCCATTTTTACAAAGACTACTTTAAACCAGGAAACCATTGGCTCATCTTGGGTTAGTGGTAACTATTCTTTGATTTTATGCAATACATATGATGCAAATGACCTGTTTTCCTCAGGTGGTAAGCCTAGCTTAAACAGGAGAACTCCAACAAGATAAAGTGTAGAAAGGGTATCTGAAAAGCATAAACCTCTGCACCTATGTGAGGTAGTGATATCATTGTGGATTAAAGGAGATCTGTGACTATTTCAATGAGGGCAAGCTGAATAAACTCTTGAGAGTAAACTCTTGCTCTGAGAAAGGCAAGGCTTCATGTTGGGGCCAGCCCTCCTGGGATCCCCAAATCCTCTCTCTCTCTCTCTCTCTCTTTTTCTCTCTCTCTTTCTCTTGTGTGTATGTGTGTGTGTGTGTGTGTGTATAACACGAATCATAGTTGACTCCTCCAAATATGGGAAGTGGCCTAGATTTGGCCATTGTGTACTGGAGACTATTGGAATTTGGTTTGAGCAGGTAAAAAACCCCATCAAGTTTTGAAAGACTCCTTCAACATCTCCTACAGGACTCAGGTGTGTGAGATGTAGTTTTGGATACAGGAGATGCTTCTAAACTGGGTTCTTAAGGCAAAGCTTTTGAATATGGCCTTAAAGTGATGGCAAAGCCTGGGTAAGAAAGGGAAATAGGTTACATAATCATTGGAGTTTTAAAGCTAGAAAGGGATCTTTCATACCATCAATAGCTTCTGATTATAATTGACCAAATCATTAAGAAAAAGCAACACATGAGAACTGGTATAAGCTTACCAATTTTTAATTTTGCCAACTAGAGATATTACTAAATAAAAATACTATTCCTATTACCTCCATACCATAAAATAATATTTTAAAACCAAGGAATCATGACTTCTGAATTTAAGGAATTGAATAAATTCAATCGAATAAAAACATACTACATTGCCTTTATTTATTTGACTTTGCTCAGATAAATGACTAATATTTTGTCACTGACTGGTACCCGTCTATGGACTGATATTTGGGGAAAACGGATTTAGTCCAACTATACTCCTTTTTTAGTGGAGTTAAGTAAGGCCTAGAGAGGGAAAGTGATTTGCCTAGGGAGACATAGCTGGTTAGTGACAAAAGTGAGCTTAGAATTGCATCTTATGAGTTCTGGCACAGACTATGGAGTGAGGAATTTTTTATAGGAGTCCATATATTATGACAATTTTTGAAAAAACATGATTTTTTTTTTCTTACAGCAGATGCTGCTGCAAACTCTACCTTAATAAATTTGTCTGGAGCAACTGGTGTAAGTTTAAGGCTGTGTCTGTCTGTATGAGATGAATGTGATTTGAGAGACACAGCTGGTTTCATTAATTTAATTTATTCATCTATTATCCAGTTGACTTTACAAGAGTAAGTGGAGGGAAAATTTAAATATAAAGAATGATTTCTTAAGTCAAAAGGTTGTAAAAATTGTTTAAATTGTATGAATGTCTAAATATGAAACCTTGCTAGGGGCTTTAGTACATTTCTTAAAATCTATGATTGTTGGCAAGGCTGCCTCTTCACATCACTTTAAATATTTGTGTTGCCTTAGGGTTGGTCAGTGAATCCTATTGCTTTGTGGAGCCTCAAATGCATAAATTTGCATTGCATAGCAAGTTACTCTATGTGTGTCACATTTAGCTCAGTCATAAAGAGGAGGAATTGAAGGGGTGCATGCCCTCACCTTATTATCTGTGTTTAGCTCACCACCTACAGATTGTTGAGATCTCAGTGCTGTCAACTATCTAATTTTTCAAACCCAAGACTAGCTTATGCAGATGACCACATATACCTAGGTACAGACTAGAATGTGACTGGGCTCAGAGGGTAGAGATGGATTGGGGGAGGCATTTTTTTTTTCCAGAGTAGCCTGCTGTTTAAGTGATAGTATGTAAAGGATTCCAACCTTGTGCCTACAAATAATGGAGACCCTGTCCCTTAGTGGCTCATTCCTTTGGATAAGAAAGCATTTGATCCTTATCAATAAATAGCTCCCAGGGAAGGAAGGCAAAAGACACACTGTCAGCACCTTAGTCTGGAAGATTTTTTTCACAGCATTCACAGAAATAAGTTAGTTATTAAAGTGAGGAGGAAGGAGAGGACAGCCCAAGGGACTGTCTGAGGACAGGAAAACTGTGTAGGATGCATAATGGCTCTCTTAATCAGCATAGGGATAGGAGGAGGAAAATGGAAGCTTGGCTCAGGGTTGTGAGGGTGAAGGAGAGGGTTATTATAAGACAGCCTGCAAAGGTTGTATGGGGACAATCCATCTTTTATTAATAAATGGATTCCATTTTTTCAGTACACTGTTAGGAAGTTCCTTATACTCATATTTACTAACAGGGAGAAGAACAGGGCTTCATAGGAAGGACCAAGTGGCTTGAACCACAGAAAAGTTTACATGTTCTTACAGTGAAGGTGAGAGTGGGTAGAGAGTAATGTTGATACTGATAGTAATAGAAATCAGCCAAAAAGAGAGTCAGCCACTTATTCATAAGCCAGTGGGTTCAATGATGCCTGGCACTTTATGGTTTATGAAACACCTTTGAACTTTAGAGTTTATAATATACTATCTTATTTGATTATCACACAAGTTCCATGGGCTGTCCAAGGATGGCTTATTATTCTTATTTTACAGATGAAAAAAGCAGGGGTTAACCAATTTTAAAAGACCTGTCCAAAGTCAAAGGGCCAATATGTGGCTGAACTGGGTCAGAACCCAGGTATTCGGAATCAGTTTTCTGAAACATCTCAATATTTTTTTATAATTCAAGTATTCATTTATTCCTTTAAACATTTAAGAGCCTATTCTCTACAAAGATCTATGTTGGGCTAGCATAGATCCCACCCTCACAAAGCCTTTATATAAATACTATCCACAAAAATGAGAGGTATTTGGCAGAGGAATAGTATAAACTAGATGATTAGGAATTCAGAAAAGGGGAACAACAGAATGATAGAATCCTTGTAACGTAGAGGGGTTGTTCAGGCCATCTCCTCCAATATTTAACTCCAAAAAACAATTTGTTCTTTAACATCCCTGACAGTTGGATGTCTAGTTTCTGTTAAATTATCTCCCTGCCTCATAAGGCAGTCTATTGAATTGTTAGATTGCCTCAAAGATGATAACATTATAATATTATTTCTAGAATCATCTTCCTGTAATATTCTTCTAGATGCTTGTGTGTGTGGAGTTGAGGGGTGGGCATGGTGAGAGTTTTGTGTATTAGACTTACCAGTGGAGCATTCTCAGATTACACATACCCCTCACCATCACATACCTCCTGTTTCTTTCCCCCTGCCCAAAGACACTGTTGTATTCTCTGACCACACATCTTCAGTTCTTAGTGCAAATGTTCTCAGGTCCTTCAGCCCTCTCTCATATAATATGTTTCCTGGATTCTCTCACCATTCTAGATGAATTTGTCTGAACTTAATCTAGTTTGTAAATGTTTCTCTTAAAATGTTGAAAACAATACCACAGATGTGGTTGGACTGGAAGAGGGTGCTGTGGGGCATTTGTTTTTTTTTTAGCCCAGAAAAAATACACCTAGATTTCACCAGCATCTTTAGCAGTCAGATCTCACTGCTGGCTCATATTGATCTCGAGACCAACTAAAATCCTCACATCTATTTCATACAAACTGCTGTCAAGACTGGTCTCTCCCTATCTTGTACTTGTAAAATTGATATTTTGAACTTTAATGCTGAAGTTAACACACATTTCAATTAAATTGAATCATTTTGATTTAGGCCATTTATTCTGGTATATCAAGATCATTTTTAAATATTTAAAAAATATATTTAGATTACATAATTGTTACATAAAAATATAGGGGATTCCCATATGCCCCACTCTCTATACCTACCACATTTTCCCACATTAACAGCACCCTTCATTAGTGTGGTACATTCATGACAATTGATGAAAACATTTTGGATCATTGCCACTAAGCATGGATTATAGTTTACACTCTCTCCTGCACAGTTTTGTAGGTTATGGCAAGATATATAATGGCATGTATCTGTCATTGTAGTACCATTCAGTACAATTCCCAAGTCCCGAAAATACAACCATATTTCACCTGTTTTTCCCTCTCCCTGCCCTCAGAACCTCCAGTGGACACTGCTTCCACATCAATGATATAATTTCTTCCATTGCTAGAATCACAATAAATCTATGGTAGAATACCAGTAAGTCTACTTTAATCCATAATTCATTCCCCAATCCTGAGGATTCTGGGATGGTGATGCCCACTCCACTTCTAATTGAGAGGGGGCTTAGATCGCATGGAGCAGATGGGTGGAACTCTCTTGCTTGCAGTTGTAGACTCTCTTGGTTCCTTGGGATGGTTGTTGGACATGACTCCCAGGGATGGGCCTCCCTGGCATGGAGGGATTACTACCCAGCACAGACTAGCAATGCAACTGGAAAAAGACCTGGATCAAAAGGGGAAAATGTAAAGACAAATGAGTTTACATGGCTAAGAGACTTCAAAGTGAGTTGGGAGATCATTCCAGAGGTTACACTTATGCATGTTCCAGCAGGATCTCATTGACTGCCAAAGTAAATACTACCTCAAATAGTGGAGCTCGTGAGGGCTCTGGAAACATCCAGATACTATAATCAGGGCTGATAGCTCAGGAGTTTGATGCCTTGCCAGTGGGCCCTACTTTGGAATTTATGCTCCACCATGTGACAGAGTTGGATTCAGTTGTGATTTCCCCAAACATGGCTCTTCTGACCCTTCTATTTGAACCTATAATTAGTACTAGGATTGATAGGCATACATCCAAGAGACTAAACTCTTTGGGCTGTCCGTGTGCCAAGCTGGGTCCTGAATCTCAGCAGATTTGCAACACTTACTCTCTAGTTCATTGAACTCACTCAGGACAACTAACAAGGAGATGATGATGGACAATGACCATCCCAAGATCATTTTGAATCTCGATCCATCCTATTATCTATTTCTTCTAAACTATGTGTAATGTTCAAACCTTATAGGCTTGCCTCCTGTATTCATTCAGGGTATTAATCTGGTAGTGATGGGGATTAGAGAATGCCTTGTGGAGCAGGTAGATTTTCTGTTAGGGTCCTGGTGGATATCTCCTTATACTCCAAGACCGTGAACTTTTTCTGATTGGGAGAAATTGTATAAAATGAGAGTTGTCCATTCATTCATTCGTTTAATGAATATTTACTGAGCTCCCATTATATCCTGAACACTGTTCATTGTGTTGAAGATACAGTAGTGAACATGACAGTCATGATCACTGCCCTAATGAAGCTTAGAGTCTGGTTGGCCCTAAGAAGTTCAAATACAGTTATACTCAAATTTAATTCAACAAGTATTTATTTACCAGGTTACATGCTAGGCACTAAAGATACAGTGGTGAACAAGAAATACATAGCCCCTACTTTATTGAGCTTAAAGTTTAATAGAGATGATTACACAAGTAAACAAGCAATGACAACACAGAGGCATGTGATATGTGCGCAGACAGGAATAGTGTATGATGTTCTGGTCACATGTCTCAGGTTCAGCTAAGCCAGACTTATGGGGAGGGGGCACTCAAGGAAAGCTTTATGTCAGAGTGACATTCAAGATGAGATCAGAAGGATGAGTGACAGTAAAATAGGTGAAGTAGCAGGGTAAGAGTATTCTAGGCATAAGTAGTTCAAGTGAACACTTGGAGGAAAGAGAGAGCATTGGAAAAACTGGAAGATGTTCCTTAGGTTGGAGCAGAGAGTGAGGGGTTGGGGATTTCCTGTTGAATCAGTTTGGTCTGTCCACTGAGTTTTGGATACTAAATTGTTATTTGACACACCCTCTTTTTTCTAGGAAGTTGCTATAGAAGACAAATTCTTACTTATACACTGTGCTACAGCTTATGGAGGTGGCATTATGAAATGGTTTCCTTTGTCCCAAAGGCTTAGTGTCTATGATTGCAGCTGTAATAAAAGTAGAGATGTCCCTCACTTTTTCAAGCAAGTTACTATTTTTTAACATTAAACAAATGTTAATTTGTAAAATACTACCCTAAAAATTATAGTAATATCAAAGTTCAATAAGAACATCAATTAAATGACAACAGTTAAAGTTAATGAGATCACTCAATATTATTTTTAAAGAGTGAAAACCCTGGTAGATGTCTTGCTGTAGTTCAAGATGGGCAGCAATCAGCAACTATGAAAACTGAATCACAAATTCAGGCTCCTGAAGGTTTTAATTGGAATATCAAGGGCACCAGGGACATGTGTGGAAAATGGACTTCAACTCTACTTTTTCTAATATTGCCCTATTGTAATCATTTTCCTGTATTAGCTCATTGAGCTTTCTTTCAGTGGACAGATCTTTAAGCACTTTACTTTTCTTCTAGTATTTCCTTTAACGTATTGGATATTTTAAAAACATAGTTTTATAAATTGGCTATTTTACTCAATTTTGCTAAGGATTTTGACCCTGAGGATTAATCTCATTCATTATAAGCACTGCTTCTGCTTACCTTGTTGAAATAAAAACTTCACAATTGCTTTATGGCAAAAATAACCCTTTGCAATTAAAATAAATGAAAGGTATAACTGTGCAGTGCACACACACTAAATATTTCAATCTGGGGGGCCAGAAACTTACATTTTCTTACAGAATGAGGTAAGTTAACTCAAGAATTTGATTCTTTACAAAGGATTTGTGAGAGAACAGATCTTTGTAAAAGGAGTCCTGGAAAGGAGATGTGAAAAGTCTGTCTAAGATATGACTCAATGAAGGGATTCTCAAGGAGCATGGTTACAAGAAAAGATTCTGAAATTTGGATAGACACCTAGGGTAGTTGAATTGAATGGCTGATTAGGTAAATTTGGTTATTTTTGGGAAAAATTCTTATGATTTGTCTAAAAATCTGAGACCCTTGTTTCTTTAAGTATTCTCTTCCCCTAGTGTTGCCCTTTCAAAGTTCTTTGAGTATCTGAGGACATACTGGTCATCATTATAGCTGGAACATAGCTTGCAGGGAACTGGAAAGGTGCAGGTGCCACAGTTGCATTTGTGTTAACTATGCAACTGGTGTTCCAACTAAAATCTCATTTTCCAGCTGAGCAAACAAGGGCCCAGAGATGTTAAGCATATTTTTTGCACAATTAGAAAATAGTAGAGCAGGAGCTTCCCTGGATCTGTCTGAAACCATTATGTTATCCTTTTACCACCAAATCCTGGCAGAAGGGGCCCTTGAGATGGTATGGAACTTTTTTTCAGTCCATAGGTCAAGAGTATGGCTAAAAGTGATCAATTCCTTTCCCTGCCCCTCACCTATCAGGGAGATGGCATGTCACATTGGAAAGAACACAGGTTGTGGATTCAAACACTCCTGGTCCAACCCTTGCTGTACAACTTAGTAGCTGTATGACCTTGGGTAACTTACTTAACCTCCCTATCAGTTGCTAAGTCTATAAAATGGAGGTCATGATGTGTACTTTGTAAATCTGTTCTAAGGATTAAATGCAACAAAGTAAGCAAAACATCTAAAAGACCCTGGTGGCTCACAGGTACCTAATAATAATAATGGTGGCTGTTTCAGTAATAGAAGTGGCCCAATTAGATTATTGAGTTGTGAGATATTCTGGTGATGGGCACTGTAGCCGTTTGGCAGTTTGATGTAATTATGAATTCCAAAAATCTATATTAGATTATGCTTGTAAACTGATCTGTTAATCTGGGCATGATTAGGTTATAATTAGGGCGTTGACTGGGCCACATCAGTAGGGCATTGAGCCCCACCCCTTGGTGGGTGGGGGAATCAAATATAAAAGGCAAGGCAAAGGACAGAGGAAACAGTTTTTGAGTTGCAGTTTTGATGATGGAGTTTTGATGTTGGAAAGAAGGCCCCATCAGAAGAAAAGCGAGCTGTTCACCTGACAGTCTACAGCTGACCTTGTGGAGGAAACAGAGGAGCTAAGCCCAGAGAGAAACGCAGCCCTGGGAAGAGAGGAACCCAAGAAGCCTGAACCCTGGCAAACGTTGGAAGATGTCTTGCTCCAACATGTGGCAATGGACTTTGGTGAAAGAAGAAACTTACGTTTTATGGCCTGGTAACTGTGGACTTCTACCCCAAATAAATACCCTTTATAAAGACCAACCCATTTCTGGTATTTAGCATTAGCACCCCTTTGGCTGACTAATACAGGCGCTAAACTCGATCTTGAGCCAAGAGGATGAAAACAGCAACTTCAGGTGGCTCTTTAAGCACTTCTAGCTCAATTCGTGGCTTCCAATCTCTTCTTCCACTAACTGCTACATATAATAGCTTAGCTTTAATAGAAATTGATATTCCTAAGTTGTGGTATTAAAGTGCCACATTGCATTACTGCACATACCTGCCCATTTGTGATTGCACACCACTCGACTACACACTTGGTTTTGATGGCTTTGTTTCAAAGTGACACACTCCACACATGGAAAGAGAACTGCAGCACAGAGGGAGATATGATGAGAATTTACTTGTAGGTTCAGAATAAAAAGAGAATATATTTAATTTATATACCATTTGCAATACACAATAATTTGTTCAGCAAAAAACCCTGCTACATTTAAACTGCAAATTATTTGCTAGAAACTTGAACTATAGAGAGAAGCTGAGTTCAATTTCTTTGAATTGAATGGCAGCAAACCTACTTACTTTCACCCTTTTGTCTGGGAAAGTAAATCCTTTAGTGCAGTGAATTTCCCACACAGTCAGGAGTTGTTGGTTATTTATGTTTCATTGTTGAATTCTTATCTCCCTGCTTTTCATCAGAAGCAATAATCATGAAAATAATGAGCACAGATACATTGCTCAACATGTGCCCATTATGAGTCCTTGGTCCATTCAAATAAAGCTCCAGGGTTAATTTTTTCACATGCAATTCACAATTTTTCCTCTTTGGTCCCACATATGCTAAGAATCAGCATTGTCACAGAGCCCTGCCTTATGTGCCTCTGTGCCTTGAATAAAACAAAAGAGGTAGGAAAAAAGCTTAGGTTAAAAGTCTCAGAGAAAAGGACCTCAAGATGATTCATACAGCTAAGCCTCAGAGGAAGAACCTGGCTCCCACCTGCACAAACAATGACAATTGTTTGGAAGATATCACTTAGTCTAGAGTATTCAGAAAAAAGGGCAAGGGAAGGTTGATTTCTATCAGTCAACAAACGGGCTTGGAAGATCTGAAATCATCCTCTCCCTTTGAAACTAGCCCCAAAGAGAAGGACAGGTCTCATTTATCAGTGGCGATTTTATGCCAAGAAGCATAAAATTAATCAACAAACACAGAATAATGAATTTGAGTATGTTGCCCATGGTCAGCAAAGGTTAAGAATCCAATTAATGAGGACTTTCTATGAACAGCATTATGCTCAAGTCTTATCAAGAGGTTTAGGTTATGATCTCAGTCCTTAAAGCTTATCACAGACTGGGGGAAGCAGGATCCACAGGTTGAAGAGTACCATCAATATGAGATAGTGTAGGTAAGTGTCAAATGAGGGAGGCAAACAACGTAGAGGTAAACTAGCATTTTCTGAGCCTCTACTATGCGTCATTTGTTCCTCACAGCAATCCTATGAAGTTGGTGCTACGATTATCCCTATTTTACTGCTGAGTAATCTGAAGTTCAAAGATGTTGTGTAATTTTGTCCTAGTCACATATGTAGTTAAGTGACAGATCTGGGATTTTGTCCCTTGCTCTGAAGTTATACTCTTTCTACTGTATGCATTGTGCTGTTTCCTGTGGACAAACAGAACTGCTTATTGCCTCTTGATAACCCATTATTACCTAGGCTTGTTATTAAGTCTTTTACATATATTATCTATAATAGCATCATTATAGTGCAGAGGTTAAGGTCATGGACTATGGGTGCTAGACTCTCGATCCACTTGCTTTGTGAATTAGGGCAAGTTACTTAACCTCTCTGTGTCTCAAGAATAAATGAATTAATTATTTAAAGTACTTCCAAAAGAGTTTAGCACATTATAAGCCAAGTGTAAGTGACAGTTGCTATTATTTAATCTTCCTAAATCCCTATGAAGCAGGGATTATGGTTATATCTGCTTTATAGATATGGGAGCTGAGCCTTAGATAGATGAAAATTTTTTTCCAAAGTTACCTGGTTAGTAAATGCTGGAGTTAACCTTCAAGTCCAGGCTTGTCTGACTCCAAACTTTGCTTTGGTGCACACTGGGCTACACTGGTTCCTTAAGTACCATAGCTTCTCAAGAGAGGGAGAAATATATGTGAGTTGAGATGGTTGGAGAAGGCCTCATCAAGGATGTGGGATTTGAAATTAGGAGAGGATAATGAGAAAAAAGAATCTGTGTCAGAAGCCTGCATAAAGAAGAAAAGGTAGTGTGTGTTGAGGGAAAAAGGAGGAGGGAGGATGAAAAATCTCTCCTCCCAGAAGATTCTTAGAACATGAGGAAATCCAACCCTGCTATGAGTGACATGAAAACAAGTGCAGGTCTGCTCAAAGGAGCTTGTCCTCCTAGCAAAGTCACAACACAGGCCCTGAGGTCAGGCAACCATATTTACCTTATCAAGAGGAATAAATCTGAGGAAAGCTGTAAATGAATCTAGAAGTAATCACCTAAAAGAGTGTGCCTGGAATCCTAAACCTGAGCTACAGCAGCCTTGTGGCCTAGGTGGCACCTATGGTCACACCTCTTCCAGACAATCACAAGGCAGAGGAATTTTCAAAGGAGAAACCAACACTTGAAGCTCTAAATTAGGAAGCAAAGACTCCTATTGCTTAATTGAAAATTTATAAAAATGTGTACAGTTATAAGTCCATTACATCGTGAGGCACAAACCCCCACTGGAGGATGATTTAACTGCTGCTTGCTTCCTGCTCCACATAGCTGTGTCTCTTGAGAGCCATTGCTTTAGCAGTTTGGCTATCTCAGCTGCTACTGTGCCTCCTCATTTTCCTCCATTCCCGAGTCTCCAGTGGTGTGACTTGGGAAGCCAACCATATATTTTGTAAAGCCTACCAAATTCGCCTATGTAGCTGGTAAGCACTGGTGATTTATGTCTGAGAGACTGTTTAACTGGGGTTTCTGCCTGCCCGAGGCTTCCAGTGTAATAGCCTTCCTAATTAAATCTCTTTACCTCTCTTCCTCTGAGCTTCCTTTGAAACTCTCCCAACTTTGGGTGACTCAGAGTTTTAGAGAAGCTTTACCCTGAGGAGGAATTTCACTCACATCTTACATCAAATTCCAGTCCTTCAAATCTTATATCAGCTCTTGCACTTCCCTGCACTTTGTACTGTACCAGTGTTCCAGGAAAGACTTGTCTCAATGTATCACAATTACACAGATTCTTGAGCTAAATGACTCTGTAGAAATTTACTTGAAAAAATTCACTGGTCCGAGAGCTTATAAATGGACTTAATTTACCCCACCTGAAGAAAGCACCTGTGCCCGTGGACACTTAAATAGATGGTGTGTAGAACTTAAAGCAATGAGATTCTGAAAGAAAAATTCCCTACAAGCAAACGGGGGAAATTTCAAGCAGGTTTTGCAAAGAAAATGCCTTCGTGTATCTCTGAGATGCAGATAAGAGCTGGATAAACATAGATTTAGAGAGGACACGTGTGCCATCATATTTCCAGGCATGACTTTCTATCTACAGGGTGCTGCTGTAACTTTAGGGTGCTGTAGGCTGACATGATGTGAATAAGTTTCTGAAATGGAGTGGATGAGAAAGCCCTTGGAGTAAAAGAGGTCAAGAAGTGTAGGTCAGAGTGTTGAGCTTGCAGCATGACTGTTTAAGGCACATAGGTTAGTGACGAGTTGAGATAGAGAAACTGAAAGAGAGTGGTGTCAAAGTCCTTGGAGAAGGTGGGTGAGCAGTCTAGGGGCCAAGAGAAGGCGGAGATGATGTGAGATAGAAAAACATATATCCTGATTCCTGAAAGAGGAGGTCTTCTGTAAGAGAGTGAAAGACGGCACTGTGGGGTTAGAGTAATTAATTGTCAAAATATTTTAGCTGACTGCAATGTCCAGAACAGAAACTTCTAAATTAAGTGAATGTGAAGTAGGGAAACAGTCTGCTGATTTGTGAGAGCCTCTTTAGAAAAACACAAGGTTCAATGTTCACACTATAAACCAACATAATCACTATCATTGCAACTGTCGATGTGGAATGTAAGAGCAGAGTGATTTGCAAAGGATCCTTGTGCTGGTCCTGTGGGATATGGAAGTTCATATCCATTTGCAAAGAAGGCACCAGACAAGGGTTCTGTGGTAAGATTTATACAAAGTTATTGATTGAATTACCTCTAATTGGCTGATGGTGTACAGGCTTCTCAAAACTCCACAAAGAATTCCTAGGCATCCAGTCTGTACAGTAGTGATGAATGATAACTTGAGTAACCTTGTTTCTTTGCTAAGGGCTGTCATTGGTCAACTCTATAGGATGGTTAAGTGGGCCTTTAATCTTTAGTTCCGGTTAAGGACTCTGAGGTATTTGCACCATCAATAATTTTGATCATTAGAACACAATTGCCTTATTATTTATATATTTTTTAAACTTATTTATAGCCAAGGATGCTATGGATTTAGGTATTTGGATGATATGCATTTATATTTCATATATATAAAAGAGTGTTATCCATCCTGTATTTTATCACCTACAAAAGTATCATGTTCCATCCTTTGTTGAATTTATCAACATTGCTCTATGCTGTCAAGGTAAAATTTTCCATTTCCAGAGTTCACTATAGATTTTACAGTCAATTATGGATTTGGGCTCTGGCAGGACCAAGCTATTTCAGAACAAATATGCTAACTGGCCAATGCAAGAGCAGTGTATTGTAACACTGAGATGTGTGTGTGTGGTGAGTGATGGGATGCTGTGTCTACTCTAGAGGTTTTTCTGTAGCCAGCTGTAGCTAAAGACTTTTTTCCTTCTCTAAAAGCAGGCACTTTGTGGTCTGTTTCCCAGAATTTCTTTCTTTCTCTTTTTTTCCTTTTCTTTCTGCTCTTGCTCTTTAGATCAGAAAATAAAATGATCTAAAATATATGACCATCTCATATGGAGGCAAATCACTCTGACTCAATGATGTTTTGCATGAATATATGTGTTTTAAAAGGACTCTAAGCTTGCTCCTGAGATGAAGGATTTTGCTTTCCATACAGACTATCCACAGAGCAGGCGTTCTCTCATGTTGGGATTTTTATGGTGCCCAGCCAAATGAAAATATGGCTGTCCCTCCCTGTAGTGTTTTCTATTGATATAAATTGCTAGAGTTCAGGCTTGGCCTGCATTCAGGCACTATGTAGTTCTATTTGGCACATGCATCTGAAGCCCTCAACATTTTGGAGAACTTTGGAGTTGAAGGAAGCCAACAAATTCCATTAAGTCTCTTCTTAATTGTTTTTTCTTCCCACTTTCTCTCAAACAATGCCCTGGGAGGTTTGTGGGATTGTTTCCATTTCCATTCTCTCATTTTCTCTCCAGTAAGCTGCAGGACTCCCTCAGGTGCCCTCCAAAGGTTCTACTCCCAGTTTTCCTCAGTGAATTCTCAGATGAGACTGCAACAGATGCCCAGGGAGAAGAGGTGCATCTTCACACCTCTCTGCAGTTTCACACTTGTACATGAATGCTTCCTTGAACACCCGTGTCCTATCTATTCTTACATTGGTCCTGTAAAACTAGAGATCATTATTAATAGCTCGTTTCTGCTGAATTTTCTTTATTGGAAATTTACTGACAAGTTGCTGAGTCCCTTCTCAGGTAGACTGGATGAGCACTAGAATTCAGATATTGGTTCCTCAGGAAATTCAATCTCCAAGATTCATTTACAGTCTCCATCATATTGGCCTTCCATGAAGGTGATAAATATGTTGGATGGAGAATAGTATTGGATAATCTTGTGTTGTTTATGTGTTGTTTATTCTCAGAGTTGTCTGCTTGGATACCTTGGTCCACATTTGATGGGCTAGAACTGTTGTTACTAAGTTTCTTTCAGGTTGCGCAGAGGCATCCTGGAATGTCTAGGTGTGGTGGGGGCCATGGAAGAGGGTGGACTGAATCAGCTTATGCTTCTTGCATTCTGTCCTGCAGTGATGTGAGGTTTAATGGCTTTGGTTTTGGATTCGTACTTCAGACCCTCTAGCAGCAACAGAACAAACATAGGCAATATCATGTGATGTATGCTGATTTTGACCATTAAATATCAGTTTGAATCAGCCTACAGTTCTAAGTCAAGTTTCCACAGTATTGCACTCTATGTCTGTTAATGCTCCAGAGTCAGCGACTGACTGTTTTGTTTTCTTCCTTTATTCTAAGCTCTGCCCCATCCTGATAAATATCCCCACTTTATTAGGTTCCTTGGAGGTTTCACCTTTCTCCTGCAATACTCTTCAAAACTTTTCTCCTTATTCACACTTCCTGGTTTTTTTTTTTTTTTTTTTTTTTTTTAATATATGGGATATGTTAAAGATAATGATAATTCTAAATAAATTATTTACTTTGATAAATAGATGTTTGGCTCAATCACACATTGCTAGATTTATTTGTTGAATTATTTCATTAAAACCATAAAATTTAATGTGTTCTCTTTTTTCTCTACCTTTTCCTCCTTTTTTCTTCTTCTTTCTGCCTTTGTTCTCTTTCTCCCTCCATACCATCCCCACTCTTTCTTTCTTACAGTCTTTAGCTGGCTCTTTTCCACACTTTTTTTGCTTCTCTTTGTTGTGAAATGATTAAACTTGCTTGACCAGGTTCTGAGTCAGCAAAGTTGTAAAGCAAAAGATAAATGTATCTCTTTTACTAGAATTCTTCTGCTAATCTTCCTCTGTCTAGAAGTCTCTAAAACTCTTTCTAAATCTGTTATTTTATATTGGTGCTTTCTTGAGTGTCGTCATATTTTGACACCTCCGTAATGGGATCTTGATTGCTCCACTGTTCTTTCCTCAGAGCTCTTGTATTGCTGCACTGTCTTTTCTTTCTCTCTCTCTCTTTCTCTCTTCCTCTCTTTCTCTCTCTCTCTCTTTCTCTCTCCCTTCCTTCCTTCCTTCCTTCCTTCCTTCCTTCCTTCCTTCCTTCCTTCCTTCCTTCCTTCCTTCCTTCCTTCCTTCCTTCCTTCCTTCCTTTCTCCCTCCCTCCTTTCCTCCCTCCCTCCCTCTCTCCCTTCCTTCCTTCTCTCTCTCTCTCTTTCTTTTTCTTTCTCTCTTTCTTTCTTTCTTTTTCCCTCATAGCTTAATAGAAAGCTGGAACAGGACGCTAAATCTGAGAATGCAGAGCTTTGTGCTTTCTTCATCTCTTCAGTCTTTTCCCTTGGATTGCTATGAATATTTAGGCCATTTTCAACTAAACACAGGGCCACATTTCACATGACTTGAGCCTGAAGGGAATACTTTTAAAATGTATCACCTGCTAAACTCCTACATTTCATAAAATTAACCTTGTTAATTTTGTGGTTGGTATATCCAAAGGTGGGGGTGCACTGAGGAGACATCAATTTTCAACATTAAAAAAATAAACTCAGTGAACAGAAAAGGAAATCCTCCAGTTTTAATATAAATGTTAGTACAATGATTTTAAATATCTTTTAATTTATGATTGGCTGTTTTCTTGAATATGTTTGGCTTTCTAAAAGGGATAGGGTAGCTTATACTGAGATAGAAACGTCTTGGGGATAAGAGGTGGTTTCTAGAATTCATATCCCAACTCTATAAATTCCTAGTTTTTTGAGCTTGGGTAAGTGAATTATCTGTCCCCTTAGTCTCATTTTTCTCATCTTTACACTACCTCATCCTTCAGAGTTGAGAATTATACGGATGAAAATATGTAAGTGCATATGTGTGGCACATAGCAAATACTTAACACATGTTAGATGTCATGGTTATGATAATTTTATAGATTTCTCATGGATGTAGCAGTGCATTATAATGCAATTAAATGTGCTGAAATTTGTAATTCATGTTACAATTCAGATTTCAGAAAAGTATGTGCTTCCCGTGAACACGATGATAGAATTCTCAGTTGGGTGAAGCTAGTTACCTTGTGATCTTGGTATTGCTAATTCAGTATGCCTTCCAGATGCAAACTCCCAGTCCTTAATCTTTCTTAGACTGTATTAACTTTCTAAGTGTGAAAAGGGTCTTCTCCTCCATCCCACTTTCCTTGAATGTATATGGAAGACTTAGCATCTATAATTATTTCAGGGTGGTCTGCACCATGGTCCTTTGAGGAATTGTTTTAAGGGGACTGAAGAGCCTAACAATGTCCATCATGGTTTCTGATTTTGTAATCCAGTCATCATTTTCTCTTTGTGATATATTTCCTAATATCCTTCATGAAAAATGGATCAGATTTGGATTGGAATAACAATTGCCATGGAAACAGTAGATTATCAAGAAGAACCTATTATAGTGGTCTTGACTGGTTTTCTGCTTGGAGATTCTTAAGGTACTAGGTGGCCCTACACTCTTCTGATATTAAAGCCACAGGAGTCTTTTTCTAAAAGTGTCTGTTGAGAATGGTACTATCTTGTCCTGCTGATGTTTGTCTTTGGGAGTTTAGGTTGGGTGGCTCTGACAAATCGTGGTAGTAGACCACTGAGAGGGAATTCCTTTGTTAGAATTCCAGGTGATTCTTTTGCCTTGTTTGACTCACAATAGCACCTACATACCCTTGGGTTTATTTATTTTTTATTCAGAAATGATTTATTACTAAGACTATCAGAAGAAACATTTTTGTGGATTTTTCAATTACTATTTTTAAAGGAGCTTTAGAGTACCTAAATGTTACATCAGAAATATAAGGAGTTCCTATATACCTCACCCCTCCAACTTTCCTCCATTAACAACACCTTTAATTAGTGTGGTACATTTGTTACAGTTGATAAACACGTATTGAAGCATTGCTATTAACCATGGACTATACTTTCCATTATAGTTTACACTTTGTCCCACACAATTTTATAGGTTTTCACAAAATGTGTAATGGCCTATGTCTGTCATCGCTATGGGGCTTCTAACTGTCTTTTACTTATCTTTCTATCATCTATCTATCTATCTATCTATCTATCTATCTATCTATCTATCTATCATCTATCTATATATCATGTATCTATCATCGATCATATGTTGTAGTGTAGTGTTTCTCGAATTTTCATGCACATAGTTCTGGGCTGGGGCCTGAATTTCTGCATTTCTAACAAGATCCAGGGTTTTAATAATGTTGTTGCTCAGTGTGCCACACTCTGAGTAGCAAAGGTATAAGGGATGATGTTGGTGCCCCAGCCATAGTTCTTGACACTCATTTCTAAACATTGAAGGCTGATTACTGCTAGCACCTTTGAATCTCTGTCTGAAGGCTTTTTTCTTTTTTCATCCCTTCTTTTATTTTGCTGTGGGGGCACTCATCCTGTGTTCAGGGTCATCAGTGAGTTTACTGCGTGGATGACTGATTACATCTGCATCAATCAGGGAGATTGCATCAGCAATGCATGACTCTTTTATCCAATCAGTTGAATGCTTTAAAAGGAGAAACGATTTCAACATTCAGAGAGAATTTCCCAGCTCATCTTTGGACAGACACCTTCTCCCAGAAACTTATCAAGGACCTTTCATTGGACTTTCATAGGAGGCCCTGGTTTGCAGCCTGCCTGCAGAACCTGGACTTGTGCATCCCCATGGTTGCGGGAGAGACTCTTATAAAATCTCATATTATTGACAGATATCTCCTGTTGATTCTGTTTCTCGAGAGAGCCCTGACTAATACACTGTTGTTCTGGTTATTTGATAATCATATCTCTTACCTTAAACCCCGTTGTATTTGGCTCGATAAGTCAAATTATGTTAACTAATGGTTCTTAGGCTTGACCTTCAAATGTATTAGGATAAGTCTCCATAGAAAGGAACATAAGGAATGCTTGAGTTTGTAGTCCCTAGTTCTAACAATTCCATAGAAACACAGTAATACTGGCTTTCAGAACTTGGTACAAGTCCACTCAGCTTCATGACATCAATTAAGGGAGAATTGTCTGAAAGGAAGGTTTAAGTACAGGGAAATGATTAATTTTATGTACCTAAAAGTGTGATTCATGTCAAAAAGGATACTCATGAATTGAGTACATTGCACATAATGTAAAAATAAAATCCTGAATGAGTTTTTAAAGATAACCCTTGGCCAGATGGACTGTCACTCACAAAGGTGACTTTTGTACTGAAAAATCCCATTTGAATCCCAATTTAGTACTCAATTGTCACTAAAGTCAGTAACAGTGCAAATGCATAGTACCTTCCAAGAACAGCTTCTTTAGTCTAATGGGATTTTGATAATTAAATGTTTTTAGAGGCAGTCTACTTCTTTGCACATATTTGGAGCTCACTGAGATAGAGGTTGGAGATGGTAGATTTTAAGGCTCTGGATGCATAACCAGCCTTATTTTGCTGAGAGCTGCCTAAAGAGATAACTGCTCAGTTGCCCTTTTGACCATCATTGCTAATGTGCAGTGAAATTGTATGAACCTCATATAATACTGTTTATGGTAAAGCTATAGCTAACATTATAAAGTTAAATCTTTAGCTTTGTACAACACTTTCTTAATTTCAAAATTTATTCTTTCATATAATTCAGTGTAAAATACCTTTATATTTTATATATACAATTAAAAATTGATTCAGTGTTGAAGTTAATGGTCAATTTGAAACAGACCCTTTTTTTCTGTTCTATCACAGTAAGTTGAAGCCTCAGGATAGCAAGATTAATGAGGCATTAGGGGAAAAGTCAAGGGCCTTGCTTAAACTTTGATTTAGAATTCTCCTGGCTGTCATTCATCTAATCTCATACAGAACATGTTCACAAAACTGTCATAGCTTTAATAAGAGCCTATGTCTAACCCACATCCACCCTCTAGAATTCAGTCTCTGTGGTGGCTCCAAAATTTCTGTATAGGAATGGCTAAGTTGCAAATATCTCTTTGGTAATGGTCTAAGAAAATTGTCTTAAAACTGTGTATAACAGTATGCTGTTTTTACTTAGGTTGTATGTTAAATATCACTTAAAAATTTCCAAGATTCCTAAAAACATTTTTATTGAAACAATATGAAATTTTCTTATTATTTTCTATTTTTACTTGAGGTGCCTTGGGAAAGGTTTGCCCAAGCCACCTCCTGGGTGACCTCAGGCTCAACCTCAAGACTTGATTAGTTTTCCAGAAGTTGTTTTGTATTATAGATCCACATGTGAATGGACAAGGTTGCTTGTTAATCCCTTAATTTCTGCTTCCTGTGAAGCCTGTTACTGCTGTTTGTTGAATGATTTTGTTAACTAACACTCTTATGAGGTATAAGTCCCTCCTTTGTCATCAATTTTAGCTTTATGGTCAAAAGCAACAGCTTTCAAAAGATCATTCCAAGCTTCACAGTTTCTTGTGTTCTTACTCTGGCCTGCTGTTAACATTTTATAAAAACACACACATTTTTGGAAAGCCTATAAATGAGCATTTTCCAGGTTCATATACAGGTCTTCCTTACATCACCAACTCCAGATTTTGATGACTATTATTCTGTCTGAGCCTCAAAATAGGTCGATGGGTATTGATATTAGAGACATGTCTTTTGCTTATTCTTATGACAGTTTCACCAAGGTCTGATGTCACAAAGAGAGTGACTGCTTAATAAGTATGCTTGCTAGGGTAGATGTTCATATTTATTTGGAATAGCAAATATCAAAGCAAAAAATACCCATGTATGAGTATATTGCAAACAGTGCACTCTCTATAACCAGTGATACTCCTAAAGAAGAGTTGCAGAATCT
The DNA here is from genome assembly GCA_026826555.1 of Tolypeutes matacus. NCBI lineage: Eukaryota > Metazoa > Chordata > Mammalia > Cingulata > Chlamyphoridae > Tolypeutes > Tolypeutes matacus. Next base: position 552,277 of record JAKSZT010054494.1, on the reverse strand, counting down.
TCAACTTTTTTTATTTTGTTGATATGCTACAATCCCAATGGACCATTTATGTGAAAATTATGAGCTCGACTTGCCTACAGTATTAACTGACAATATAGGAATTTCGTAAACAACAATTTAAGGATGTTGTAGATTTCCCTGTACTCTTTTATATAGGTAAAGGAACAAAGATTATCAGAAGACCAATTTACTGAGCACACAGTTGGAAATTAATAGCTCATTGCTGAAATGCTAGAACCTTCCCTGCATTTTAGAAATACCATTGAATAAACTCTTTTCCTTTGTACTTGTCTTATTACTCGGAGATCCAGATATTTTGAAAAATATTTCTTTGTTTTAAATTACTTTCAAAATACCCACAACAACCAAAAGAAAAAAACTCACAAAACAACATATGAGTTATCAGTTTAGAACTTAATCTATGTGGGAACTAGGCGTTATTCTGGCTTTTCATCTCAAATCACTTTGAAAAATGGCAGGGAAGAGTATGCACTGACAACCACATTTCTTGGTTTCCCTCTGAGTGTAAACCCTTCTCTGGACCCCAGGAGTTAGTTGAAGAGCCATATTTTTTGCTCTTTCATCTAGCACAGTCACCCCCCTGGCCTTTTCCACAGGCCACTGCAGCTTCTTCCAATAAGAAAATACTGATTTGCTATAGTATAAAAGATAGAAGCAACAAACTAGTTTGGGATTGGGTTGGGCAGGGGAGACTGAAGGAGAGCTGCACCTTCCTGGAATTATGGTAATAAACAATAAGGTCTCTGTTTCTGGTCGAGTTTAGAGGAGATCAGAGCAGGGCTTGACCAGGGCATTGACCCTGTGCGAGTACCAGAAAATGTCCCCCAAGTTGATGAATTACCATGGTTTTATATCACATCATGGATTTGTAAGAATTTGATCATTTTACCACTCCGAGAATTTAAAAAAAAAATACATCACCACAAGAAAAAGTCCTTTTGAAAGCAAGATATTCCTGGACAATATAAACAGATGCAACAAGGATAAGGCAGCTCCAGTCCTTACAGAAAGACAAACAGATGCATTTGCTTACCGTAGTCTTCCTCTGTTCCTTTGTACTTTTTTGGCCAGATTGGGGGACTGGTTAATAACACGAATGATTATACTCTAACATTTTTGTAGGATCTTGTCAGCAATACAATAAAGACTCCTTGGCTACAGAAAGTGAGGTAACAGTTCAGGATGCTTTATTTAATGTTTAGTATACCTTAAAAAAGAGAATAAATTAAAAATAAAACCCAAGAAATAGAAATGATTATAGAAATGAGAAATTTGTAGATGAGGGAAGATTTAAGCATTCTAGACTGTTTCTATTTTGAAAAGAGGTATAAATGAATATGATTAATGATAGAAGGATGGCAGAGTGGTGCCTTTATTTACACTTTCCTATGATGTGTGAATAAGATAATATTTTGTGAAATTATACAACAACGATCTTGAAAAAATGTTCAAAGCCAATACTTTTCCATGTATCACATGAAATAAATGAGGTCTTTTATGTTACCAGAGAAATCAAGAAATCTTTTTGCCTTTTGATAAGTCTTCCTTACGTAAATTAAATGCCATGAACAGGTACAGTAGGAGAGTTAAGTTTAACAGGACCATTAATCTTCATGCTTCAGTGTGGTCAAATCATCCTTGAAGTGGTCAAACTGGAACATTTCCCCAGTGGACTCAGTCATTTCTAGGAACAATTCATTTCCTTTAGGAACTTGTAACAATGGACTCCCTTCTATATTTTCTTCATAACACTATTGATAGCTTTTAATTATTATATTTATTTGTTTACTTGTTTATTATCCATGTCCACTAGACTGTAAGCTCTATGAAATTATGCACTGCATTGCTGGGGTTCACAGCTGATTTCACAGCACATAGTGGGCCCCTAATAAGTATTCTCTGAAAAATTATATGAATGATTGGGTGACCACCACACATGTTGGCACAAGGCTGCCATCACGTTACATTGAGTGAAACACATCTATGTTTCTTTTTCACCTCTTAGGTGCATATGCTCAAAATATCCTGAAATCTACTAGTAAAAGGTACAAAAAAAGTACTTAACACCACACAAGTGCACCTTAGAATTAATAAAGTGTAGTGAAGGAGCTGTCATCACACCTCTTACAATAATATTTTCACCTGTCTTGTGTGTTGCCAACTGAAGGCTCAGAGGCAGTACTTACCAACTAAGAAAACTTGTCAGCATTAAGCTTGCTGTGGAAAACCTGCTTTGCACCTTTTAAAAAATATTTTAAGAAGAGGCTCACATCTACATTGGTTCATTCAGCTATAATTTTCTTTCACTGGGCCAAGTTCAATAAAAAGGTAGCAACGAGATATTTTTTGTTCTTTGAATTTCAATGATTAAACAACCATTTCTATTGGCTGCTTTTTATTCTTAAACATTGTAACTACAGTCATAATTGCTAGATTTTTGGTTTGTTCTGCTGAGCCACATTTATTGAAGAATGCCAAGCACAGGCAAGATTACATATAAACATTGACTTTAAATAAAATAACTATAGAATCAGTAGACAAAAGAAAAACATTAATAATGAAAAAAATTAAACAACTAATTATCTCCCTGGTATTTCATTTTTCCACTTATATTATCATCCTAAAATCATGCTAAGGTTATTGTTTCACATGTGTTAATATGAGAGTTGCTTGATGTCTCAATGAAAGATTATAATGTTCCACTTTCATTATGTTTCATTACAAAGAAAATTAAAATTAAGAGTATTTTGTTGTGGGTGTTTACTCTCTTGAAATTTTCTCCTCTTGCTTTTTTTTTTTCTTTTTCTTTTTGCCAAATGCCAAAACTGCTTTCTTATCACACTGGCATCAACCAGAATGGGACTGGATCACATATGAAATCACAGTGGCCCCAGTTTTTCCCTTTACCTTAAGAAAGTCCCAAGCTTCTCTTTGAAGCTACTAATGATATAAAACTTGCTTGATGCCCTATTTGTGCCCCTTTTCCTTAATCTTCAAGGTAGAAAAGTTATGTAGAATTGTCTGGCTGTGTGGTGGCTGATAGCTACTATTTATCAGCTACTTACTATATGCCAAGCACTGCATGAGTATTTTGCATATGACATCTCATTTAATGCTTACAGTGACCCTATGAGGTAGATATGATTATGGTCTCCATTTTATAGATGAGAAGACTGAGATCTAGGGAGGTGAAGTGGCTTGCTCAAGGTCACATTCAATAAATGGTGGAGGCAGGATTAAAATTAAAATTTGTTGTCAAATCTTATTCCTCTAACTGCTATGATACACTGCAAGAATGGCTTTTATATGTGCGGAGAAGTCAATGCTTAGAAGCATGCCTTAGGAAGACCTCCATAGGTGCAACTTACAAATATAGAATTTAAATAGGAAGACCCTTCATCATGACCTCTAGCTGTTTTCTCAGAGGGGGTTTATTCAGCTGTACAAACATATGGTTTCAACTTTTGATTTGACACCCCTTAAGTAATTCAGCTGAAAAAGCCTCCCTAAGTAACTTTATAATAGTGTATTCACCAACCACTGAGGGAAGAATCAGGCAAAATATGACTCTTATTAATTAAGTACTCTGTATAAACTGAGACTTGATACAGAATGTGGAGTACTGTTTTTTACATTTAGATACCTAAAAGTGGTCCTTGAGTGCAGAAATGCTTATTTCAGAGCCCTGCAAAAGACTGTCATTTGACCTGCTTTCCAAAATTGGAAAATTGTAGATATTATGTTCATGGGTACATTTTAAGAAAAGATATATAGTGTCAACTAGCAGCAAGAAATACAAAAGACAATGAGGACAACCCCAACCTCCCAAGCCCCACTCACATTCACAATCCAGCACAGTCAACCACACTAACATAACTGTACCACCATCACCTCCATCCATTGCCAAACTGTGACAATTAACCTCATCACTGATTCTGGCCAGATTGAGCGTGTGCTCACCATTCTGTACTCCCTTTCTATCTCCTAGTAAACTATTTTCCAGACTCTACTCCTGTGAGTCAGCTTATTGTTCTTAGCTCTTATTAGTGAGATCATGCAATATTTGTCAATTAGTGACCAGCTTACTTCAATCAACATAATATCTTCGAGGTTCATCCATGCTGTCGTGTGTGTCAGTACTTCATTCCTTCTTACAGCTTAATAAAGTTCCATTGTATGTATATACCACATTTGCATATCCATTCATAAGTTGATGGACATTTGTGTTGCTTCCAACTTTTGGCAATTGTGAAAAATGCTGCTATGAACATTGGTGTCCATATAACTGTTCATGTCCCTGTTTTTAATTCTTCTGGGTATATTCCTAGCAGTGGGACTGTGGGATCATGTGACAATCCTTTACTTAGTTAGCTTCCTAAAGAACTGCCAAACTGTCTTCCACAGCAGCTGCATTTTTTTACATTCCCACCAACAATAAATGAGTTTTCCTATTTATCTACATCTTCTGCAACACTTTAATTTTCTTTTTTAAAATAGTAGCCATTCTAGAGATTGTATAATGATATCTTATTGTGGTTTTGATTTGCATTTCTCAATTAGTTAGTGATGTTGAGCACCTTTGCATGTGATTTTTAGCCACCTGTATATCATCTTTGGAGAAATATTTATTCAAGTTTTTGCCCATTTTCTAAGTTGGGTGACTTGACTTTTTATTGTTGAGTTGTAAGATTTCTTTATAGATTCTGGGTAATAAACTTTTATCAGCAATGTGGTTTCCAAATATATTCTCCCACTGAGTACATTTTCTTTTAACTTTTGTGAGGAAATTCTTTGATGCACAAACATTTTTAATTTTGAGGAGGTCCCATTATTTATTTGTTTCTTTCATTGCTTATAAGTTAGGTGTAATGTCTGAGAAACCACTGCTTAACACAAATTCCTAAAGATGTTTCTCAACATTTTCTTCTAAGAGTTTTATAATCTTGGCTCTTATATTTAGGTGTTTTATCCATTTAGAGTTAATTTATACATGTTATGATATAAGGGTCACAACATGAATGAAATGTGATATTTCATTCTTTTGCATATGCATATCCAGTTCTCCCAGCACCATCTGTTAAAAAGGCTATTCTTTCCCAATTGAGTGGACTTAGCAACCTTGTCAATAATCAATTGACTAGGAATTGTGGGAAGATGACATTGGACTAGGCAGGCAGGGCTCAACTCTCTCACAAAAGCAATGGAGAAAGAACCAAAAGCTGTCTGAGAGAACTGCTTTCGGGGTCAGCAGACTAGGACAACACACAGGAAGGTGAGGGACAAAGAGATGAAGAACCCAAAACAACTAACATGAGTTACCAAACCCTTGCAGTGGACTGGAAGGGCTCCCCTTGCCATCTCTAAGATATTAAGCTGGGATAAAACTGCTGACTGAGAGGGGAACAAATGTCTTCCTCCCTGTCAGCTGTTACAAGGGAAAAGAGAGGGGGAATCGGGGGGATTTTCTTCAATGAATTTGGCCAGCAGAACCTACTTTGAATCTCAGTTGTGGCCAGACCAAAACACAGGGAAGCAGAGCTTGAAAGAAACACCTTAGTGAAAAGGTGCATTGAAAAGCATCATCTGCTGGCCTGACTGGAAATTGCAGAGAAAAAACTGTTTTTGGTTCTCTCTGTACTCTGACTCCTGGGAGAAAAACTGTGTCCTATTAGTGAGTCCCTGGTGCAATTTTAGTAACTTAAGCTGGGCAATTTTAAAGACTTAGAATAAACTGAACCAAATATCAAAGAAGAGTTGTGGAAAAAAAAAAAAACAACAATAAGCAAGAGAGAGAAACTGGCCATCAGAGTAAATTCACCAACATATTCAGATGCCTAGACATCAACAAAAAATTACAAGCCATACTAGGAAAGAGGAAGAGATGGCCCAGGCTAAAGAACAAACCAAATATATTGATGAGATACATAATTTAAGACAATTAATGAATGATAATCACACAACACTCATGAATCAATTTAAAGAAATGAAAAAAAAAATGAATAAAGAGATAAAGGATATTAAGAAGACACTAGGTGAAGATAAAGAAAAATGTGAAAGCCTGCAAAGGAAAGTAACAGACATTATGGAAATGAAAGATATGATGGATGAAATTAAAAATACATTAGAGGAGTTTGGGGAAAACGGAGCTGAGGTGGGTAGTCAGAGACTGACCCTCTCACAACAAAGGAGCAGAGAGAGGACAGAGACCTAACTAAAGTAGCTGCTTTGGATATATATAGAATGGGAAGGTGCTCTGAGTCCTGTAGGAGATTACTGGAAAGATAAACAGGCAAAAGAAAAATGTAAGTTGCTTGCTCTTGTGGCTCAAAGCAGCATATATATCATGTAATGTTCCTCTTCTAACTTTTACTATTATTATTAATATTATTCCTTTTCTCTTCTTATCTCTTTACTTTTCTCTGGCCATAATTTTGTTTTCAAAGGAACATAGACAGGCGCCAAGATGGCGTTAGTGTAGGAGGGCGCACACTGCAAGCTCCCAGAGCAAGGCGGATTGTGGACGGGGTCCTGCCTGGGGGTCTGTGCTGTGCACCCATGGAGTGAGAAGCTTGGGACATCTATCTGCACGGATCAGCGGCGTGGACCGAACGGTGGAGATTCGTGAGTATTGAGGCTGCCGGTGGAGGCTGGCACGGGCGGCTGAGACCCGCGGTTAGGGAAAAAAAAATAAAATTAAATAAAACGGCCATTTGGAGCCGCGGGAAGGGCGAAAAAGTTTTATTTTCTGGGGATCTGGCTGCCTGGCGCCCCTTGGACCTTGTGTGAACAGAGCAAACGAGCTAATCAGCACCCAGTGAACTGGAGGGGGGATTTTGGTCGGGAAACGGAGCTGATTTCCCTAGCCACCCAGGGATAAGACCCGGGCCGCTGCGGAGCCAGGAGGAAGGGACACTTCCCAAAAAAGGGAGGGTTCCGTTGGAAGACAAGGAAGGGTATTTTATATTTTTAGACATTGATCTGGCTGCCTGCACCGCCCCATAGCTTTGGGGAGCAGATAAGCTGACCTGAAGCACCATTAGGCTGAGAGCAGACGCGAATCTGCACTCAAACTGATTTACTGAGCAGCCCGGTGACGCTGGAGCTTGGCGCCAGAAGGGGCGGAATCCGCCGTCTTTAGCACCCCTCACTGACTAACATCAGAGCTTCAGCTAACCAGGGGAGTCCGGAAAGTGGGACGTGCTTGATTAATTTCCACGGGCCCAGCTAGGGTCCCTTCCGTAAGGGGGTTGGTCTAGAGGAGGAATTATTTTGGGTCTTGCATTTGGCTGAAAAAAAAAAAAAAAGTGAGGTCACCTCAACAAATGAAAAATAAATTCTTTTTAATTTAGTTTAATAGCTAAAAGCTGCTTCAGGACCTGCATATAGAACCCTGTGGGGAAATTCATTGATAAACACAAGTAGGCAGGAAGGATCCACGTGGACCCTAGGGGAATCATTGACCCCCACTTAGCTCTGTTTGACTACTTGCCTGTGTGGACCTTTGGTTTATCTCTGTTACTTTCTGGTCTATTGCTATTATTCCCGTTTTCCTCCCGCCTTCCTTTTTCCTTCTATTTTTTTTTTTTTAAATAGGTGCTGCCAGCTGGTCGCTTATTTGCTGGGCTTCTTATTCAGTAATTTCCCACTCGCTGTATATATTGATTCTGTATTACAAACTATCGCTTATCCTTCCTGCATCTTTCTGCCTTCTGTTTTCTGTTGTGGCACTTAGAGACAACATTTTTTCATAGGCCCACAACTTAAGGGTGTCAATTTCTATCCCATCTATTTTGTTTTCTTCTTCTTCTTTTTTCTTTTTTTTTATTAGTATTAACTTTTTCTTTTCAGAACTTTCTCTACTATTTCTCTCCCTCCTCATAATTCTAGCTTTCTAAATCACTATATATATAATTCCTCCATTTGTTTTCCCAGTCCATTGTAGGAATTCCATATTTTTTCCTAGTACTCTACACTGCCTACACAAGTTAAATATTCATCTCATTAAGTCTCATTTTGCCCCTCTTCTAACTTTTATCAATATTTCTATTATCCTTCTGCCTTCCTTACATCTTTTGATTCCTCTGGCCCTAACCTTTTGCCTTCAAGGGAACATAGAAAGAAGCAAGGAAATAAAATAAGAAGAAAAACTGCCAAAGAGAAAACTTAACTCACATGCTGAACCAACAGCTAAATAAAATTCTAGAGCATAGAAAAAGCTAATCAACTGAACAAACCCATCAAGATAATATGATGACCAGAGGGCAACATAAAAATACAAATGACTCTGAGAAACTGGAAAACATGGACCAGTCCAAGGCACAAAATAAAAACCAGGAAGCAATGCAGTACATCGAACAACTAATCAAAGCTATCCAAACAAATATCATGGACCAACTTAAAGAACTGAAGGAAGAGATTAAGGATATAAAGAAGACACTGGGAGAACATACTGAAGAAATAGCTAACACACCTAAAAAGGTAATGGATATGATGGCGAACAAAGACACAAGTCAAGAAATGAAAAAGACGCTGGACTCACATGGCAGCAGAATTGAACAGGCAGAGGAAAGAATTAGTGATATGGAAGACAATACAGTTGAAATCAAAGAGATTGTAGAAAAGATAGACTAAAAGATAGAAAAAATCCAGTATGGTCTCAGGGAATTAACCGATAATGCAAGACGCACAAACATACGCATTATGGGCATCCCAGAAGGAGAAGAGAAGGGAAAGGGA
>JAKSZT010054494.1:451432-488094 GCA_026826555.1 Tolypeutes matacus | reverse complement strand
ATGTAGGCCATTTTAAATCAGCACACACCACTCAGAACTGAGTGCGAGAGAGTGTGGTCTACAGTGTGAACTGTGGTCTATGGTTGGTGGCAAGGCTCCAGGATGTGTAAGTTCATTGAGGTTGGTGGGCCACACTATGGGAGATGTTTGTGTTGGATGTGGTGGGAGGTATGGGAGGTGGGCAACATGGGAATCCGAGTGGGTTCCGTATAATATTTTAGGTAATCTAAGCACCTCTTAAAATATATGTATATATATATATATATAAAATAACATTTTTGTAAGCAAATACACATATATGCATATATATTTATATATCATTTTACAAATGTTTGTATGTATTGTGAGAATTTTGATTTTTACCCATAATAAAAAAAAAAAAAAAAAAAAAAAAAAAAAAGATTCATGGTTACTTGCAACAACACTGAGGGCTTGAAACACCGGTCTGTCCTCTGCTATCAGGCACTGCCTATGCTTTCAAGGGACTCCTGTCCCTCTATTTGAGAACATAGCGGGCCAGTAGTATTTCTGTTGGCATTAAACTTTATGGTATAGGTTTATATTTACTGACATGAGTGACATGCAAAATAAATGGTAATTATCTTTATTATTATTATTATTCACATACATGTGCCAAGCTCCCTCCCCTCCAAGGCACTGATTTACCCCCTTATACTGTCACCCATTTCTTTTGTACTTTTTAAGTTGTCCTCTACTTGATCCTCATTTTCCTAGGCTGGGTACCATTCTCTGGACAATCCCCGTTCAATAAAACTTCCTACAATGATGGAAATGTTTATATTTGTACTGTCCAATATGGTAGCCACTAGTCACATGAAGCTGTTTAAATTTTAATTAATTAGAATTAAATGAAATTAAAACTTCAGTTCCTCAGTTGCACTAGCCAGAAGCCAGGCACTCAACAGCCACCTGTAGCTAGTGGCTAACATATAGGACAGCACAGAAACTTGTCTATCAGTACAAAAAATTCTATGAAACTGCACTTTTCTAGACCTTTCCTACAGTACCTGTTGGTAAAGATTAACCAGATTTATGTTCTCTTCCTTCATGAGACAATTGATAACCTGCTTCATGTTTAAGTATTCATGATGCTGATGACTACCCCAATGTATTTTCCAAATAAGTATTACAGGAAAAGGGATTTCATGGTCAAATAACTAGAAAATACTCTGTTGAAATATGTAAATAGCTTTTCTTTGTTGTGGAGTTCAACAATCATTAACAGACAATTTTAAGTATTTGTTGTGAATATCAAAGAGGTATTAACCAATGCATTTTTGTTTTGTTTTTTTACCCGGAGGTCTCAGGGATCGAACCTGGGTCCCTCCATATGAGAGACAGGCACCCAAGTATTTGAGCCACATCTGTCCCTCAACCCAACGTATTTTTACCATAGATCTCTTTCCTGTTGACCTTCTTGAAGGAGAACATTCTAAGGAAGGACACTGTGGGAAATGGAAAACACACCTAGATAACATTATTAGAAATCAGTAGCATAATACTTTAACTTAATGGATTGTAACCAGTAGTGGAGATTTCAGGTACCATAATAATATTATCATGCCTCTGCCAGAAAAAAATAGATATTAAAGCAGTAAAACTTTAGTGACCCTTCAACCCAGTGGCATGAATGTGAATACTTACTCAACTTCATCCATTATATTAGAAAAAGTTAAATTTAAACTACTACTACTAATAATAACAATAACAGTAAAAATAGAATTGTTTACAGCTATAACAGAAAACTTGTTGCCATTCAACACATCTTTAAAAACTAAACATAAAAATAGGATAAAATGCCAATACAAAAATTGATTAAAGGCATAGGTTTCTACCCAGACAAGGAGCTAAGAGATCAAGATCCTAGAGAGAAGGGAAGCTTACCAACATGATGTCAACTCTCTGTACATTGTTTTCTTCATCAAGCCATTTGCCAATTTTTCATACATGGCAATAGAGAGTGGGAAGCTGAGCAGAGGCAGCTGCTAAAAGTCAGAGATGTCAATAGCAACTTATGTTGATTTCATGGCCTGGGGAGACAAGAATTGGAGTTAGGGATTGCCAAGGAATCCAGGATTTGTGGAGACAAGATCTCAGACGAGAAAAACATAGAAATGATATTGACACTTCACATCACTTTTTCTTAGCATTATTTCCCAAATATTCTGCACAGGGTAAAAAGCTAAAAAGCCAAAAATCAGAGAGAAATTTTTTGCACTCTTAATTGGCTAAGGAGACAAAATTGTAGTTCAGGAACTACCAAGGGGGAGGAGCTTTAGCAAATACCACAGACTCTCAATTAGGATTCTGGATGGCTATACCTTAAGAGTGAATGCAATAGAGTAGACTGGTATTCTAGTATAGACTTATTGTGATTCTACCAATGGAAGAACTTTTATCCTTGATGTGGAGGCGTGGCCACTGGAGGTTCTGAGGGCAGGGAAAGGGGAAAATAGGTGTAATATGGGGGAATTTTTGGGACTTGGGAATTGTCCTGAATGATATTGCAACGACAGATACAAGCCATTATATATCTTGTCATAACTTACAAAAGTGTAAACTACAATGTAACTATAATCCACGCTTAGTGGCAAAGTTCCAAAATGTGTTCACCAATTGCAACAAATGTACCACACTAATGAAGGATGTTGTTAATGTGGGAAAATGTGGGAGGTCTAGGGAGTGGGGCATATGGGAATCTCCTATATTTTTTATGTAACATTTATGTAATCTATGTATCTTTTTAAAAATAAAAATACTATATTATATATAAAAAAAGAGTGAAGGCAAACCAGATGTAGCTAGAGACTACATATCAGTCATGTGTCAGCTCAGTTTCTCATTTGCTTCACATGATATGCCTCCACTGCAGCTGTTTCTTGAGGATTGCTTGAATCCTATCTAGAGGGAGATATCATCCAAAGCCTCTACAATTTTTTAAATACAATGTACAACATTCAATTAAAATTGACACCCATACTAAGATTTATAACAAAGAAATGACAGACAATAGAAACAGATACATACATTATTGAGATCTTAAAGTGATCAGATGAAGACTTTAAAACAACTGTAATAAATATGCTCAACAAAACAGATGAAAAGGAGAATTTCTCCACAGGATATCTACTTTTAAAAGTCAAATGGAAATTCTAGAAATAAAAATATAATTTGATGCATGCATTCAGAAATATATTGCATAGAGCTGAAAAAAGAATTAATGAGCTGGGAGAAAGGTCACTAGATAACATCCAGACAGAAAAACAGAGAGGAAAAGTGGATGAAAATTATTTTAAAGAGGATAAAAGACATAAGGATGATAGGGCAAAGTTTAATATATATGTGACTGGAAGACCAGAAGGGGAAGAGATGAAGAATCAGACAAAAGCAATATTTGGCTGAAATTTTTCTAAAGCTGATCAAAAAAACCACCAATTCAAGAACCTCATTGAACCCCAAGCAGTATAAATACAATGTAAACTATGCCTAGACACATCATAGTAAAACTACTGAAAGGAAAGGTAAATAGTAAGATGTAAAAGCAGTCAGGGTGGGAGAAAAGATCTATCACCTTCACAGGAGCAACTATTGTTTCTGACAATTGACTGCTAACAAACATTCTAGATGATGGAATACAAAGCTTCTTCCTGAGGCAAGAAGCTTGGTACATGGAAAGTACAGAAATAAGATTAGTGTGATGGAAGCATAACAAGAGAGCAAGGGAGGAAAAGATAAGCAATGAGGTCGGAAAAGTAGACAGGAGCTAGATCATGCAAAGGTGGGGTTGTATTTTACTTTATTTTTAAATTTAATTTAATTTCAATTTATCCTTTGTAAGTAGTGTGGAGAATGGATGGTGTGGGAAGAGGGTGTGAAAGTTTGGAAATGAAGGCAGGTAGGCCAGTGGTACAGAACGCCTCGCTAGAAATAAAACTTTTGCTTCTGTTGCCTTTCTTCCTCACCTTTTTTTTTTTTTTTTAAAGATTTTTTATTTATTTATTCATTTATCCCCCCCTTGCTGCTTGTGCTCGCTGGGTCAGCTAACCACGCCGTGCGGGCGGGCCGGGGCCTCCCATATGGTAAACGGGAGCCCTACTGATTGAGCCACAGCCGCTTCCCTCTTCCTCACCTTTAAGCCACCACCTAAATGCAGTAGGAAGCCATTTAAGAGTTTAACATGGTGAATGATTCTTGTTATGTTCAACTATTCTTCTCATGTCTGATTTTTAATCCCACCCTCACGCTTGTTCCCCTTCTCTGAATACATCTTTGTTGGTCAATATTCCACGTAAAATGTGATACCCAGATACAAAAAATATAAGCTGACCAAGAGCATATAGCAGAGTGGGACCATGAATTTCTGAAATTGGACACTATTTTTCTATCAATATAGGCTAAATTTGTATTTGATTTGTTCAGTAGCTTCTACAAAAATAGTTTTTCTTTCATTTATTGTGGCTTGATTTGAATTTTAAAATACCAAGAAGTAGAGAAGGAACAATAATTCAACCCAAAATATATACAGTTTTATTCACTAGTCCCCTGAATGCCATCCCCCTAGTGCTTACCATTCCCACTCTCTACCCCAGGCCCTGCTGTTAACCTGAGGTTGAGATTTTTTTTTTTTTAATTGTGGGTATAAATAAAAATTTTCACAATACATACAAACATTTGCAAAATGATATATAAATATATATGCATATATGTGCATTTGCTTACAAAAATGTCATTTATGTATATATATAAATATATTTTAAGAGGTGCTTAGATACCCAAAATATTACACGGAACCCACTGGGATTCCCATGTTGCCCACCTCCCACACCTCCCACCACATCCGTATGATCCAGCAATTCCACTGCTGGGTATATACCCAGAAGAACTGAAAGCAAAGACACAAACAGATTATATGCACACCAATGTTCATAGCGGCATTGTTCACCATTGCCAAAAGTTGGAATCAGCCCCCGGTGCCTATCAACAGACGAATGAATAAGCAAAATGTGGTACATACATACAATGGAATATTACTCAGCTTAAGAAGGAACATAGTGCTGAGATTTTGAATTTAGACTCTGGTTAGGGAATATACAACAGATGACCTTGATTGATATGCAGATTTTGTTCCAATGTTAGAGCACTGTAAGCAGGAAGATTGCAAAAACCTCTCTGGAATAAGTTTTTAGGCATGTTTAATTTAAAACATTAAATGTTTCATCTATAAAATGTGGACAGAAGAGCTCATATCTAAGCTTATAGTTTCTTTTTCTTTATTTAAGAGTTGTGAATTTTAAAACACCCAAGAAGATGGCAGAGGACATGACATAGGAAATTTTGTTGTTGTGTTGATTCTTCCAATGGGACTAGAGACTAGTAAGGAAATGTTTATTCCAAAGATGCCAGCAAGAAGAGTGCTACCATCCATCCTTTTGATCCACAGCCAGAACAAAAGGAAACACTGAATATATTGGTCAGATTTTTTTACAGAATTCAACTAAATACACTTTAGCTAACTGTGTACTATGGGCCAAGCACTGTACTTTCTTCTAGAAAAGCACTGTACTTTCTTCTAGGAATATAATAAGAAATGATGCCGTTAACACTGTCCTAACACTTGTAAGTCTCTTACATGATCCCATCTTTTGATATTTTGTCAGTGAAAATCTTTCTCTCTCTCTCTTTCACACACATATACACGCAAAAACACACACATACACGCAGGTTTGTTTGGTTTTTCTCAACCACAGCCTCACTCACCTTAATGTGAACAGGAAATCCCATTTATATATGATCCTCAAATACTCCAGCCCCAACAGCACTTTAACACACTAGTGTGAACAATCAACCACATTTGTGCTCCATTGATAAGCTTTTAGATACGACAGTTTTACAGCTGTTACATAGGGTACCATGATGGATTACTAGACACTGCTAGTCATCACTGCTGCTTGCAGTATTTTAATGGGTTGGTAAGGGCTTGCTTTCATTTTTCTTTTCTTTATTTTTTCTTTCTTAGCCACAATCTTAAGAATGAAAAAACAAAATAATTCTGGAGTTTAAAATTAATAAGGGGGAAAAACATGATTGAGTCCATGTGCACAACCTATCATCACACAATCCTATAAAACACATTTATTTTATACAACATTACTCCTGGAGTTTTTAACTGTGCTTATCACAGGACATCCAATTTTATGTTAGCCAACTGTTTACTAGTAACTGTAAATTCTAAATAGCTAACTGAGCTCCTCAAAGTCCTTCTGGAGACTGCTGCTTTTAAAAGTATTTGAAAAAAGTCTGTGGATTCCTGTGCCTCATTTCTTTGTATAGTTGGGTCCAGGAGATGAGTTTCTGGCCTACTGAAGAGCCATAATATCACTTCCAGATTATACCCAATTGCGCACATTTTTATAAACTTTGCATGCTGAATATATTAGCCTTTCCTAGTTCTCCAGGAAGGCAGAATTCCTGCTTTCACCTTTCATGTAAGGAAAATAATAAAATGCATATTCTCCGAGGCCCATTTGAAGGTGTAATAATGGCTACCAATTAATGAGAACCTAATATATGATAAGACTCATTCTAGGTCCTTTATATAGGTGATCCTGCATTAATCACCACAACAGCTTTATGAGGTAAATAGGTTCAAAGACATTATATTTCTTTCCCAGACATTAGAGCCAGTAATTGCAAAGGTGGGATTCAAGCCTAAAGTCAATACCTAGAGCTCCTATTTGGAAACTAGCTTATTCTCAGAGACATGCTGAAAAAGAAAATTATTAAGAGCCACACAATTTCAACTTGAATGTCAACATCTGTTAAAGTAGTCTGTTAACAGTTCAAAGCTGAGGTTATCAGGAATGGTGAGCAAAGCAATGAAACACATTAAAAGGTACAGGAGATAACTAAGATTTGAGAACTTTTCCCAAGTAGTTAGGGAAGCCAAGAACAGCAGATGATTTTCCCTTTTTAAAAGGGCTTATTTGGCCTGTTTATCTGAAGTTAGAACCAACTGTGCTGATAGATTTAAATTGTCCTTGGTATTTCATATTAAAACAAGGCCCATCACTTCATTTGCATTTGACATGCCTATCTTTGAGTAGGCCAGTTTCTGAATGCAGACAACAAAAGTTTTGCATATATATTAACATTAACTTAAAGACAAATATATGAGAATGATAGTCTAGAGTGAACCAAAGAATATTACATTTAACATCATGTATGAATTATTGTGGAGCCTTATGATAAAACTTGCAGAAAAGAAAAATCCATAATTTTTGTTATTGATGTTACTTTAAGGAGCTAATTTATGCCACAAGACATCTAAGTCATACAACACCTTGGAGGACATTTTGATTTTTGGAGGAAATTACCTTCTAAATGACATTCATTCATATAAAACCACCAACTTCATTTGAAATATTTATTATTCTCCAGTACTTGACTGTACAGCTTGAGGGAATACAGGTGATACAGTTTATAAGGAGTGGGAAAATTGCTACCTTGATAATTATGCTGACACCAACCAAATGTCATTGCTTCTATATGGAATAATAGTGTCCTATTTCTCCTTTTAGAATGAACTAATAAATAGTCTACTTTTTATCACTCTGTACTATGAGTACAAAAGTATCTTGTTAAAGGAAAAAAAAATTGGCAGGGGAGAAGGGGGAGAAAGACAATTTTCAAATTCTAGCATCCTTCACTTTCACAAAACATACCACTCACATGCCTCTCAGGGGTTACATGGAACATGTAAGCTATGAGGTTATGAGAATTAGGAAAGTTGGTCAAGCCATCTGATTTTTAAATAGAAAACATGATGAAATTGGCATAAATATACCGAGAGCCAAAACATAGCAAGTGCTGAAAATCAAATCAAACCTGAGTGGTTCAGTCACTGAGCTAGATATCATCACATAGGCTAACTTATTTTAAAATAAACAAAATTTTGAAATGACTTCAATGCTCCTGTATATTAAATCTTTTATATCTTAGAGGAATAATAAATAAGTATTCACCATTTGGCAGGGTGTACATTTTTTGTTTCACCACTTCCCATAGGCAGTAGAGGAGAAACAAAAGGGTTTTCTTTCAGAGAACTAATATTGACTAATGTTTATTGAGTTGTAATTGTATGCCAGGCTTCATGATTTGATCCTTACAACAACCCTATAGGGAAGGTACTATTACTATCCACGCTTTATTGAGAAAAAAAATAATGATAAATGAGGTTAAGTGATTTAACCAAGATCACACCACTGATAAATATCAGAACCAGAATTTGAACTCAAATCCAAACTATACCACATCTCCAAATAAATAAAAGAATAGCACCATGTGTAGGATGAGGAAATCAGTTGAGCTAGCACTCTTGGGACAATTAAAACTGGAAAATCATTGGGATTGATTTTTTCATGGAAATTAACTTGGCCCATGGAGTATGGAGTGTTTATTAACAAGCTTAGACTGTGTGGGAGGGGCAAGATAGTGGCAGAGTAAGGGTCTCCAAGAGTCAGCTCATCCTACAGTGCAATTATTAATCAGCCAGAGCTCTCTAAATCACCTGTTTGAGGAGCCCAGGAGACCAGCAGAGCATCCTCCAACATTTTTGGAAGAATGGAAGGAGGAAACTGCCCATCTGCAGTGAAGATTCATGAGTAGAGCACTCCATGTTACAGATGCCAGAGTCCATCCCCTGCTGGCAGGGCAAGACACATCAGGAGCTATTCCCTGGCTGAAGTTGGAAGCTCAGTTCCCAAAAAACAAGAGAGGAAATGACAGTCAGGCACCAACTTCAGCTACTGATTCATAAATTTGGCTGGATAAATTTCAATCCTAAGAACAGCCAAAGTTCAAAACTGTCCAAGTCAGAAAGAGGCCAATAGCCGCCATCTTAACTCTGACTCTGGCATGAGGGGAAGCAGGGGCTGATTGAAAATCACAGTGATGGTAGGGACCAGCTTCATGCAACCCAGGTCAGATTAAAGCCTTAGCCTAGGCTCCAGTCCCACCTCCAGCAAGGAGGAAGCTGGGAGTATCTGCACCAGCCTTTTCAAGCAACTGCAGGCACTTTTGGCCAGCATGGATTAGATTCATGGACAAACATGTGGATGCATCTCTGCAACAATAGAATAGGAGCAGGGCGGTTTTTATTCAACATCTTCAGGCAACTGCAGGCGATTTCAGCCCACACAGGCTACAGTGTTTGGCCCTGTTGTGGTTCCAAACTGGCTTCTGAGGAGGCAGAAGGGACAGTGCAACTAGAACTACTTTCAGACTACATGGACTAGGCTGTTGAACACATCTCTGACTCCATCCTCACCTATGACAAGGTAGGGGGGATGCATAATGTGCCTTCATGCACTTCTGGCAACTGCAGCCACATTTGGACCACATGAATTAGATTATTGGTCACATCTGTGGCTCCATATCTACCCCTAACCAAGGAGAAGGAGGGACAGTGGTCCCTCACCCTCTGCAGATCATTGCAGTCACTTTTGTCTTGCATAAACTAGATTGCTGGGCACAGCAGAGGTTCAATGTCCACCACTGACAGGGGAGGAGGGGAGCTGGTGCTTCATCAGTCTATCTGGGTAACTTTGGTCAGTTTTCACTTGCACAGATTAGTTTGCTGCCCAAACCTGTGGCTCCATCATCACCACAAGCAGGGGAGGAAGGGGTGTGGAGTTTCATCAGTCTTGCAGGGGAACTACATATGATCTTGGCCAGCATCGTTTGGATTACTGTCCATAGCTGGCATTCCATCCCTACTCTTGGCAAAGGAGAAAGGTGGGAGAAATTTCATTGGTTCCTGGGGCCACGAGGGCACCTTAAGCCTCCATGGCATATAGAAACAACCACATCCTTGGCTCCTATTCTGAAACCAGCAGGGAAGGAAGGGCAAGCAACAGAAGAAAAAGAGCTGAAAATATACAGATTGGCTAATCAAGAGCCAATATAAAATTCCAAATTAAGTTGAACCAAGAATTAAAGAGTGGTTGTCTAATGAACAGAAAGCCTTAGACTAAAGAGAGAAAAGGGGCAATGAATAAATACATCTACTTAATCAGACACCAAGATACCAACAAAAAAAATTACAATCCATTCAAAGAAACAGGAAAATATGGCCCAGTCAAAAGAAAAAACTAAGCCTCCAGATGACAAAAAGGAGTTGAAATAACTAATCATAGATGTTCAAACAAATCTCCTTAATAAATTCAAAAGGTGGGTAAAGAGATTAAGGACAGCCAGAAGACATTCCATGAGTACAAAGATTTTTGAATTCATACATAGAAAAATAATTAATCTTATGGGAAAGAAAGGGACAAAAAATGAAATAAAAAATACACTAGAGGCATATAACAGCAGATTTAAAGTGGCAGAAGAAAGGATCAGTGAGTTTGAAGACAGCACCGCTGAAAGTGAACAAATAAAGAAGACAATGGAAAAAATTTAACAGGGTCTCAGTGAAATAAATGATGGCAAGAGACATGCAAACATATGTGTCATGGCTGTCACAGATGGAGAAGAAATGGGAAAGGGGCAGAAGGAAGATGTGAAGAAATAATTGTGGAAAATTTCCCAACCTTACTGAAGGACATAGATATCTGTGTCCAAGAAACACAACATACTCCCATCTGAAGAAATCTGAATAGAAGTGCTTCAGGACACACTAATCAAAATGTCAAATGCCAAAGATAAAGAAAGAATTTTGAAGCAGCAAAAGAAAAGTGATTCATCCCATACAAGGGATGCCCAATATGATTAAGTGCCAATTTCTCATCAGAAACCATGGAGACAAGAAGGCAGTGGTATTATATATTTAAGATATTGCCAGAGAAAAACTACTAGCCAAGAGTCTTATATCCAGCAAGACTGTCTTTCAAAAATGGGGGTGAGTTTAGAATATTCACAGATAAACAGAACTGAGAGAATTTGTAATGAAGAGACCAGCTTTGCAGGAAATACTAAAGGGAATTGTACAACCTGAAAAAAAAACACAAGAGAGAGAGGTTTGGATGTGAGTCTAGAAATGAAGATTATATCAGTAAAAGTAACTAGACATGTGAAAAGAGTGGTAAAAACAAGGTATGGCAGATAAAACCTAAAGATCAAAATGGTAAAGTAAGAACTGCAATTATAATAAAACACTGAATGTTAATGGATTAAATTCCCCAATCAGAAGACACTGACTGGAAGATGGCATTAGATTAGACAAGCAGGGCTCATCTTTCTCGCAAAAATAACAGCCAAAGAGCCAAAAGCTGTCTGAAGGACCTGCTTTGGGTGTCAGCAGACCAGCACAACTCCCGGGAGGATGAGGGACAGAAATACAAAGAACCTGAAACAAGAAATGTTAGTTACCAAACCCCCATGGTGGCTGGTAAAGGCTCCTCTTCCCTACCCCCAAGATAGTAAGATGGGGTAAAACCCCTGGCTAACTGCAACTGAACTGAGAGGGGAACAGATATTTTTCACCCTGTCAGCTGTTACAAGGGAAAAGGGAGGGGGAGTCAGGGGGCTTTTCTTCAGTAAATTCAGCCAGAAAAGCCCACTTTGAAACTAGGCACTGACTAGACTAAAACAAAGTAAAATAAAGCTTGAAACACCTCTGTGGAAACGTACGCCAATGAGGGCCATCTGCTGGTTGGTCTGGAAATTGCATAAACAAAAACTGCACTGTTTTCTCTTTATCCACACTCCTGGGAGAAGATCTGTGCCCCATTATTGAATCCCTGGCATGATTTTGATAATTAAAGCAGGGTAATTTTAAAGACTTAGAATAAATTGAACCAAATATCAAAGAAGAGCTGTGGGAAAAAAAAACAATAGGCAAGAGAGAAATACTGGACATCAGAGTAAAGGCAACAACATATGCAGAAGACTAGATAACAGCAAAAAATTACAAGACATACTAGGAAACAAGAAGACACGGCCCAGCCAAAGGAACAAACCAAATAACCTGAAGAGATACAGGATTTAAGACAAGTAATCAGTGATAATCACACAACTCTCCTAAATCAATTGAAAGAATTGAAAGAAAATATGACTAAAGAGATAAAAGATGTTAAGAAGACACTGGGTGAGCAAAAAGAAAATTTTGAAACCTGCAAAGAAAAGAGTAGACCTAATGGAAATGAAAGACATGATGAATGAGATTAAAAATACATTAGAGGTACATAAGAGCAGATTTGAATTGCTCAAAGACAGAATTAGTGATTCTGAAGACAGAACATCTGAACTGGAAAAGACAGGAGAACAGAAAGAGAAGAAAATGGAAAAAAATGGAACAGTGTCTCAGGGAATTGAATAACAACATGAAATGCAAAAACATACATATAATCGGTGACCCAAGAGGAGAGGAGAGTGGAAAAGGGGGAGAATACTTGAGGAGATAATTACAGAAAATGCCCCAACCCTTATGAAAGACATAAATATCAATATTCTAAAAGGAAAATGCACCCCAAACAGAATAAATCTGAATAAAATTACCCTGAGACACTTACAGTACAGAATGACAAATATGAGACATGCAGAGTGGTTTAAGAAAGCAGCAAGAGAAAATTTAAGCATCATATACAAGGGAACCTCAATATGATTAAATGTCGGTCGCTCTTCAGAAACCATGGAGGAGAGAAGAAAGTGGTTTGATGTATTTAAGGTATTGAAAGAGAAAAACTGCCAGCCAAGAATTTTGTATCTAGCAAAGATGGCTTTCACAAATGAGGGTGAGTTCAAAGTTTTCACAGATGAATACAAACTGATAGACTATGTTACCAAAGTACAGGAATTACAAGAGATACTAAAGGAAGTGCTGCAGCCTGAAAGAAAAAACAAGGGAAAGAGATTTGGAGAAGAGTTTAGAAATAAATATTATTAGGAAGAGTAAATTTAAGGGTATAAAGACAGACAATAGTACAATATGACAACAGAGAGCCAAAGGACAAAAAGTTATTTACAGTAATAACATTGAATGTTAATGGCTTGAACTCACCAATAAAAAGGCATAAACTGACAGAATGGACAAAAATATATGAACCATCAATATGTTTGCAATAAGAGGCTCACCTCAGACATAAGGGCACAACCAGGTTAAAAGAGAGAGGATGGAAAACGATATTCCATGCAAATAGAAACAAACAAACAAACAAAAAGAGCTGGAGTAGCTATTCAAATAGTGGACAAAATAGATTTTAAATGCAAAACTGTTATAAGGGATTAAGTAGGTCATTATATATTAATAAAAGGGGCAATTCACCTAGAAGAAATAAGTATAATGAATATTTATGCATATTTATGCACTTACTCTGACTGCCCCAAGATACCTGAGGCACAATGGCAAAGTTGAAGGGAGAAATAGATATCTCTACAATAATAGTTGGAGACTTCAATTCACCTTTCTCAGTACTGGATAGAACATCTGGAAAGATGATAAAAAAGAAACAGAGAACTTGAATAATATTATAAAAGAACTGGACTAAAAAGACATCTATAGAATATTGCACCCAAAACAGCAGGATAAACATCCCTCTCAAGTGCTCATGGATCCTTCTCCTAGAGAGATCATTTATTGGGTCAAAAGAGAAGTCTCAATAAATATAAAAAGATTGAAATTATACAAAACACTTTCTCTGATCATAACAGAATGAAGCTGGAAATCAATAATAGATGGAAAAATGGAAAATTCATAAATATATGGAGATTAAACAAAACACTCTTAAATAATCAGTGAGTCAAAGAAGAAATTGTAAGAGAATTCAACAAATATCTTGACACGAATGAAAATGAGAAAACAACATATCAAATCTTATGGGACATCACAAAGGCAGTGCTAAGAGGAAAATTTATAGCTCTCAATGCTTACATTAAAAAGGAAGAAAGAACTAAAATTGAAGATCTAACTGCACACCTGGAGGAACTAGAAAAAAAAAACAGCAAACTAATCCCAAACCAAACTGAAGGAAAGAAATGATAAAGATCATAGCACAAATAAATGAAATCAAGAACAAAACAAAAAAAAATAGAGAGAATCCACAAATCTAAAGACAGTTCTTTGAAAAGATCAACAAAATCTACAAACCCTTAGCTAAACAGACAAAGAAAGAAAGAGAGAAGATACAAATAAAAAAAATCAGAAATAAGAGGGGAGCATTAACACTGACCCCACATAAATAAGGGAAATCATAAAAGGATACTATGATCAACTCTATGTCAAAAACTAGACAATGTTGATGAGATGGACAAATTCCTAGAAACACATGAACCACCTACACTGATCCTAGAAGAAATAGAAGATCTCAACATACCAATCCCAAGTGAATAGATTGCAAGAGTCATCAAAAACTTCCCAAAGATGAAAAGCCCAAGACCAGATGGCTTCACAGGTGAATTCTTTTTATTATTTTTTATTTTTTTATTTTTAAAGAAACTTTAGATTACATAAAAATATAGGAAATTCCCATATGTCCTACCCCCCTACCTCCCACAGTTTCCCACATTAACAACATCCTTCATTAGTGTGGTACATTTGTAACAACTAATGAACACATATTGAAGCATTGCTACTAACCTTGCACTATAGTTTACATTATAGTTTACACTCTGTCCCACACAATTTTGTAGGTTATGACAAAATATATAATGGCCTGTACCTGTCATTGCAGTGTCATGCAGGATAATTCCAATGTCCCCAAAATGCCCCCATATTACACCTATTCTTCCTTCTCACTCCCCTTAGAACTTCTGGTGGCCTCTACCTTAACATCTGTGATAACAGTTCTTCCATCGCTAGAAAAATAATAAGCCTATAATAGAATAATAATAAGTCTACTTTAGTCCATTGTTCATTCCCTAATCTCTAGGATTTTGGGATGGTGATGCCCACTCTGTTTGTAATTGAGAGGGGGCTTAGATCCCATGGGGAAGATGGATCAAACTACCTTGTTGCAGTTGCAGTCACTCTCTGTTCTTGGGATGGGCATTGTCCATCATTATTCCTTGTTAATTGTCCTCGGTGAGTCCAATGAACTGGAGAATAGGTTTTGTAACTCTGCTGAGATTCAGGGATCAACTGGGACATTAACAGACCAAAGATTTAAGTCTTTGAGAAGTATATTTACAAAATATAGTGCTAATTATAGGTTCAAATAAAAGGGGCAGAAGAGCCATGTGTAGGGAAACTAAATGAGTCTAACTCTGTTACACTGGGGAGCATAAGTTCCAAAGTAAGGCCCACTGACAGGGTGCCAAATTCCTGAGATTGTCTGCCATGCTTATGCTGTCTGTTTGTCTCTAGAGCCCTCAGGAGCCCTGGTGTTTGAGGCACTGTTTACTGTGGCAGCGAACGGCATGCTGCTCAGACATGCATAAACTTAACCTTTGTAATGACCTCCTAACTCACTTTGAAATCCCTTAGCTATAAAAACTCATTTGTATTTAATATTTTCCCTTTTTGGGTAAGGCCTTTTTCCAGATGCATTGCTACTTGGGCCTTGTTAATAATCCCTCAGTAAGCACAGGTGAATTCTATCAATTATTCAAAAATGATCTAATACTAAACTTGCTCATGCTCTTCCGAAAAATTGAACTGGAAAGCATGCAACCAAACTCATTCTATGAAGCTAGCATCACCCTAACACCAAAACCAGATAAAGATACTATTAAAAAAGAAAATTATAGACCAATATCTCTAATGAATGTAGATGTAAAAATCCTCAGAAAAATACTTGCAAACAGAATCCAAAAGCACATTAAAAGAATTATACACCACAATCAAGTGGGTTGTGTCCCACTTATGCAAGGAGGATTCAACAAAAGAAAATCAATTAGTGTAATAAACCACATTGATATATTGAAGAAAAATCACATGATCTTCTTGACTAATGCAGAAAAAGCATTTGACAAAATACAGCACCATTTCTTGATAAAAAAACACTCCAAAAGATAGGAATAGAAGGAATTTTTCTCAATATGGTAAAGCACATATATGAAAAACTTACAGCAGGTATTGTACTCAATCTTGAAAGAATGAAAGCATTCCCACTGAAATCAGGAACAAGACATGGATGCCCACTCTCACCACTATTATTCAGTATTGTGCTGGAAGTTTTAGCCAAAGCAATTGGGTTAGATGAAAAAAATAAAAGGCACCTAAATTGGAAAGGAAGATGTAAAATTTTCACTATTCATTGATGTTATGATCTTATATTCAGCACACCCTGAAAAATCCACGAGAAAGCTACTAGAATTAATAGACAAGTTAAGCAAAGTGGCATGATACAAGTCTAATATGCAAAAATCAATAGCATTTCTATACACTACTGGTGAGCAATCTGAGGAGGAAATCAGAAAAAAAAAATTCCATGTGTAATAGTGACTAAAATAATCAAATATTTAGGAATAAACTTAACCAAGGACATAAAGGACCTGTATTCAGAAAACTACAAAACACTGCTAAAAGAAAGTGAAGAATACTTATATAAATGGAAGTATATTCCATGTCCATGGATTGAAAGACTAAATGTTGTTAAGATGTCAATTCTACCCAAACTGATTTACAGATCTAACAGGATCCTAATAAAATTCCCAACAGCCTTTTTTTGCAGAAATGGAAAAACCAATAAATATATTTGTAAGGGTAAGGGGCCCCAAATACCCAAAATATGTTTACAAAGAAGCATGATGACTCTCACTTGCTGACTTTAAAACCTATTAATTAGCTACAAGGGTAAAAAAAAAATTAAAAAAGAAAGGGCCGGTTAGTCGATATAGCTCAAGCGGTTGAGCAGCTGTTTCCCACATGGGAGGTCCAAGGTTTGGTTCCCGGTCGCTCCTAAAAAAACAAAAACAAATAACAAGCAATACAAATGACAAAACCAACTCAGGAGAGCCAATGTGGCTCAGTGGTTGAGCAGTGGCTTCCAACAAATGAGGTCCTGGTTTCAATCCTCGGCCCACAGTACTTCAAAAAACATCATGATACTGGCATAGGGACAGTCAGATTGACCAATGTAAACAAATGAAGAGCTCATAAATAGACCCTTATATTTATAGTCAAGGGATTTTTTTTGAGGTACTGAGGCCAGGGATTGAAACTGGGACCTCGTAAGTGGGAATCCAGTGCTCACATCGGCTCCCTTGAGTGGTTTTCATTCGTTTGTTTCCTTCTTTCAAACAAGGTTCAAGGTCCAGGACTGGGAACTGAACCTGGGACTTTCTATATGGGAAGCAGGCACTCAACTGCTTGAGCCACATCTGTTCCTGTCAAGTGAATTTTGACAAGGCTGTTAAGCCCACCCAGCTGGTCGAGAAGAGTCCATTTATCAAATGATGATGGGAAAACTGGTTGCCATAACCAAAAGAAAGAAAGAAGACCCCTGTCTCTCACTTTATACAAAAATTAACCCAAAATGGATCAAAGACCAAAATATAAAAGTGACAACCATAGAAGTCCTAGAAGAAAATGTAGGAAACCATCTTCAAGATCTTGTCGTGGGTGGTAGTTTCTTAAACCTTACCCCCAAAGCATGAGCAACAACAGAAAAAAATAGATGAAAGGATCCTCCTCAAAATTCAACACTTTTGCACCTCAAAGAACTTAGTCAAAAGGGTGAAAAGGCAGCCAACTCAATGAGAGAATATTTGGTAATCACATATCTGATAAGGTTTTAATATCCATGATATATAAAGAGATCTTACAATTCAACAATAAAAAGGCAAATGACCCAATTAAAAATTGGGCAAAAGACAATTGTCCAAAGAAGAAATACAAATGGTGAAGAAACACATTAAAAAATGTTCAACATCACTAACGATTAGAGAAATGCAAATCAAAACTACAGTGAGATATCATTTCACACCTATTAGAATGGCCACTATTAAAAAGTCAAAAAGCTGTAAATGTTGGGGAGGATGTGGAGAGATAGGAATGCTTATTTACTGTTTGTGATAATGTAGAATGGTACAGCCACTGTGCAGGACTGTTTGGCAAATACTAAGGAAGTTGCCATGTGACCTGGCAATACCATTGCTAGTTATATACCCAGAAGAACTGAGAGCAGTGACACGAATAGACATCTGCACACCGATGTTAATAGTGGTTTTATTCACAATGGCCAAAAGCTGTAAACCCAGGTGTCCATCAACTGATGAATAGATAAATGAATTGTGGTGTATATACACGATGGAGTATTATGCAGCAGACAGAAGAAATGAAGTTATGAAGCATATGACAACATGGAAGAATCTGGAGGATATGTTGAGTGAAGCAAGGCAGACACAAATGGACAAATTTTGTATGGTTGTGCTATTATAAATTAAATATATTGTGTAAACTCATAGAATTTATAATTAGACTAGTGGTTGCCAGAAAACAGAATAAGGGTATAAAATGGAAAGCTGATGCTTAATTTGTGCAGAATTGGTTAAAAAGTTGTTTGTGAATCTTGGGATATGAATGGAAATAGTGAGAGCACATCCTGGTGTTTGTGACTAGCAGAGTTATTATATGGGTATGACAGTGGTTGAAAGGGAAATTCTAAAGACACTTATATTACTAGAAGGAAAGCTAAAAAATATAACACGGGACTGTATAGTATAGTGAATTCTCATGTAAAATACGAATATGGGTGATATTGTATATATAAGACTGTTTTTACAAAAGAAATACAAATAAACTGGTGAGAAGGAAACAGAATAGCAGCTATGTGTGTTAGGGGAGGCATAGAGAGATTCAGAGGTGATGAGTTTTTTGGTTTCATTTTTGTTTTTTATATTATTATTATTATTATTACTGATATAATGAAAATGCTCTAAAATGATTGTAATAATGAATGCACAACTATGTGATTATACTGAATACCACTGATTGTAACATTGGATGGATTTATGCTTTATTAATACGTATCAATAAAATTGATTTGTTAAAATAAAAGTCACAGACTGTCCAAATGGATAAGAAAATATGAGCCATCTATATTGTGTCCACAAGAGACTCACCTTGGATTAAAAGATACAAATAGATTGAATGTGAAAGGCTGGAAAAAGTTATTCCATGCATGCAGTGACCAAAAAAACTAGAGTAGCTGTAAGTATATTGGATGAAATAGACTTTAAAAGCAAAGCTGTTATTAGAGACAATGAAGGTAATTACATACTAATAAAAGGGGAAATTCTCCAGGAGGAACAACAATCATTAATATATATGCACCTAACCAGAATGCCCCAAATTACATAAGGCACACCATTGTAAAAGTGAAGGGAGAAATAGATGTCTCTAAAATGATCGTTGGAGACTTCTATAACACCACTCTCAGCATTCAATAGAACAGCTGGGCAGAAGATCAATAAAGAAACAGAGCTTGAAGAATATGATAAATGAACTCAAAACCTAAAAGACATATACAGAACATTGTACCCACAAGCAGCAGGATATAAATTCTTCTCAAGTGCTCATAGATCTTTCTCCAGGAGAGACCATATGTTGGGTCACAAAGAAGATATCAATAAATTCAACAAGATCGAACATATATACAAAGCACTTTCTCTGATCATAATGAAATAAAGTTGGAAATCAACAATAGGTGGGAAAAGGGAAAATGCACAAATATATGAATATAAATAACATGGTATTAAATAACCAGAGGGTCAAAAAAGAAATTGCAAGAGAAATAAATAAATATCTTGAGACTAGTGAAAGGAAAACACAATATATCTGAATGGGATGCAGCAAAAGCAGTGCTGAGAGGGAAATTTATCACCCTCAATGCTCACATTAAAAAAGAAGAAAGGGTAATCTAAAGCGTCTTTAGGGAGAAGCAGCAACGTGGCTTCGGTTTAACTGGACACTCACCATTTCTCGCAAAAACAGCTGAGTGGGGTTGAAGTCCTGCCCTAGTGAGCTGTTCTGGGAACCCACAGAGCAGGGGGTTTCGGGGCATCTATCTGGAGGGAGCTGGATGAAGAGATAAATTGCTCAAGGTAAAACTGTGAGTTTCTGGTCCTTGTGGCTGGAAACTAAGGACAGGTAAGCCCCACAATAAAGGCAAAAAGCCGCTGTGATCCGGACTCCCACTGCCGGCCACCCATCAGGAGGGAGAGTTCTCTGAGAGTGGGAGGGTAATGGTGAAGGGAGGAGAGGGGTTTCCTTTCTGTGAGTTTGGTTGCCTCGACCCCATTTGAGCTTTGGGGAGCATACCAACTGGCTAAGGTGGCACCAGAAAGAGGGGAGAGGCAAATCTGCTAAGGCAGGCTGGTTTACCTAACTGCCCTGGGATGGAGAAACTTGAACTAGAAGAGGGCAGAGTCCGGTAATTGATTAGTCTCGTGCTGAAAACTATCAAAATTTCAACTCCTCTAATGGAGGCAGGCAGTAGGAAGCACTTAATAAGCTTCCAAGTGCCTATTTAGGGTCCCCTGGGAGGAGGGGATCATCTGGAAGAGGGTTGAGAGTCATTTATCTGCAGTAAGTTCACTGCCAGGGTCTCATTTGAATTTCAAAAGGGAACTCAACCTGATCAGGAGAGGTGAGGGGAGATCTGCTCACACAGGCTCTTGGGTCCTGCTGCTCTGGAAGAGAAAGCAATAATAGAAAGGGGGCAGGGACAGACTCCTAAGCAGCAGGAATCAATGCAACTGCAAAGAATAAAACCTGCCTGAGGGAAAGTGACTGGATAGCTTTCTTACTAGCTAACTGACCCAACAAGGAAGTTTAGCTCAGTGGAGGAGTTTCTGCCTTGACTATATGAGGTCCTTAGTTTGATTCCTGGCTCCTCTTACAGTGATGATCCACCGGTATATCAAACATCCAGCTGATACTTTAGGACAGGGAAAACACGAACATTATTTTTGTATTAGCTTCTCTTGGGTCTCTCATACTCAGTAAAAACAGATTACTTTTTTAAAACTTTAACTTAGTTTACTTGCTAAAACCCACTTCAAAACTTGCAGAGGTCAGGCTGCAGGGTAATTGATAAACTTCAAAAACCTGAGAAGCTCCTCAGGGGCTTAATAGGGAAGGCTGTTTTTCCTTAGATTTTGTCTCCTTGTTTGTGTGTTTGTGTGGCTTTTTGTTTGTTTGTTTGTTTTCTTGTGTTCTTTCTTCTTTCTTCCTCCCCCCTTTTTAAAAATGTTGGTGTGGCTGGCTTGTTTCTTGTTTGCTGTGTTTCCTCTTCCTTGATTTCCACTTTTCCGTGTATATTAATTTTGTCTACCAATGCTATCTCTTTTCCTTCATTTTTCTATCCTCCACTTTCTATTGTTGTTCTTACATTCCACCTCTCTTTGTTTAGTCCTCAAATTTTCTGCTTTTTATGTCTATCTCATCTATTCAGTTTTCTTTCTTTTATTAACTTTTTTTCTTTTTTCTTTTCTTTTCTCCCTTTCCCTCTCTCCTCAGCATTCTGGGCTTTCCATTCATTCCATATATTTTTCTCTACTCGATTTCCCATTTCATTGTTGGTACTCTACTTTTTTATTCCTATTACTCTACACTGCTTACATGAGTTAAATATTCATTTTCTTAGGTCTTATAAGGTTCCTCTTCTAACTTATACCATTATTATTATTATTAACCTTTTTCTTTTCTTACCTCTTTCACTTTCTCCAGCACAAATCTTTTTCATTCAATAGAACATAGGCAACAACAAGGAAATAGAATAAGAGGAACAAAATCTCAAAGAGAAAACTAAACACACACCCAGAAATAACAACTAAATAAAACCCTAGAGTAGACTAGAGTAGACAGAGAAACTAATCAACTGAATAAACCCATCAAGAAAACAGATGACCAGACAGCAACAAAAGATTACAAACTATACCAAGAAACAGGAAGATGTGGCTGAGTCTAAAGAAAAAACTAAAAACCAGGAAGAGATGCAGAACATTGAAAAACTAATCAAAGCTGTCCAAATAAATATCATGGACCAACTTAATGAACTGAAGGAAGAGATTAAGGATATTAAGAAGACACTGGCAGAACATACTGAAGAAACTGGAAACATACATAAAAAGATAATGGATATCTCAGAGAGTTATTGTCTATAAGATAGGTTTAAAAGAAATAGAAAGAGAAGAGAAGGTTAAGAGCTATCTCCCATACGGACCTAATCTATGGTAAAGTGATAGAGTGTAGTTGCTTATTGAAGGGATAAGACAGTAGGGCCGTGATATTATTGGGTTGGGTGGTGCAAGATTGACAGGTGGGTAGGTTGGAAAGGGTGGGTTAGAAGGTCCAGGATACTGGGGGGAGGGTTGGGAGAGGGACCAGGTGAACACTGGGGATTTGTGGGTATGAGGTTGAAAGTACAGAGGTGGGTATGCTCTCATGGCAAAATGACAATGAAGGGTCACTGGTTTAGGGTGTTGGTTGGGGGGTCATTCAGGACAGGACGCACCTAGAGCACAATTCTAGGGAGTAAGTGTTCATTCTGTCATAATGTGTTGTATCAGTGGGTGGAGACCCACATAATGAGTGGGAAGGAGTTGGACTCCAATCTTTAGGAAGACCGATTTGTTCAGAAATAGACAGGCAGGAGTCTCTCAAGAGCAAGGACGGTTCCTAATAGGGAGGACAAACCAATGTGTCAAGACCTCTTGTTGCATATAACTATAAATCTTGTCTTCCAACGAGTCAAGCCAGGGGGTTGTCATGGGCCCCAGGGGGGATGGGTTGGGAGGAATAGAATAGATCAAACAGGGGGTATTTAGTGGTCACTGGAAATGTTCTTCATTACCATACAGTGATGGACACAGGACTTGGTAAATACATCAAAATTTATAAAACTGTACGGTCAAAAATGTAAACCATAGTGTAAACCATTGACAATGTTTAGTAGCTATGTTTCACTATCTGTATATCATTTATAAAAATGCTACCATCCACATATAAAAATGTATTAATATGGGGGGGGGAGAAAGGGGGAGGATGTTGGGTATGCGAGAATCTCCCGTATTCGGTGTGTGACTTTGCTGTGACATAAAACTTCTTTGAAAACAAAATAAATAATAGTGAGACACTGGGGAATGAGAGGGGGAAGGTCTACGGTAGACTGGACACCAGATATTGCAGTGATGAAAGGCAAAAGGTCCAAAAAATTTATTTCTTATATGTTTCATTTTTTAATATCCCAATCTTTCAATTTTATTTTAGTTTTTGTTTTTTTTTTTAATTTTTTTATGTATTTTATCTCTTACATTTAAACTTATTATTATATCACTTTCCTATTAATTGTATTAAGATATTGTAATAACTTCATCTTTGAAGAAGCTTTGGATCACAGAAGGGTTACAACTGGGGCAGGGGAGGATCATTGGTGAGGGGTGTCAAGAATGGGGAATGCATGGGAGGAAGTTCACCTAAGCATAAATATAAGGTATATAAAAATTTTCAAATGCTCACGGGGCACTCTCACAGTGGACGAAGAATCACTCAATAAATGAGAGAATACTGAATTCCCATCCTGGAGAGCTCTGCCACATTCTCTAAGGGAGCAGTAACAGTCCCCCAAGTGCAGGGGCAGTGACTGGCGAAAGAAGATGATCCACTGATGGGCCCTTGATATTGATGATTAGCCTTATGAGTATTTGCTCTTGAAATTGAAACTTAGGCTATTGTTATGGGGTGCATAAGGGTTGCCTCCTGAGAGCCTCCTTGTGGCTCAGATATGGCATCTCTAAGCCAAACTCAGCATATGAATGCCTTACATTCCTCCCAGCTTGGGACATGACTCCTGGGGATGAGATGCCTTGGCACTGAGGGATTGCTACCAAGTGCCAACTGGCAATGCGAATGGAAAAAGATCTTAAAGAAAAGGGGGAAAAGGTAAAGCAAATGCATTTATATGGTTAAGAGACTTCAAAATGAGTCAGGAGATCATCCCAGAGGTAACACTTCCACACATCTCAGTAGGATCTCATAGAATTCCAAAGTGGATATCACCCCAAATAGTGGGGCTCATGAGGGCTCTGGAGACACCCAGGTCCTATGTCAGGGTGGATAACACTGGAGTTTGGTACCTTCCCAGTGGGCCCTACTTTGTAGTTTGTGCTCCTGAGAGTGACAGAGTTGGACTCAACTATGACTTCCCTGCACGTGGCTTATCTGTCTCTTCTAATTAAACTTATAATTGGTGCTAGAGTTTGTAGGTGTACATGTAGAGACTTGAGTCTTTCGGCTGTCCATGTGCCATCTGGGCCCGGAACCTCAGTGGAGCAGCAACTCTTACTCTACAGCTCATTGGACTCACCAAGGACATCTGGGGGGAGATGATGATTGAAAATGGCCATCCCAGGGAATGGAGAGAGTCTGCAGCTGCAGGCAGGATAATCCCATCCATCTTCCCTATGGGATATAAGCCCCCTCTGAATTGGAGGTGGAGTGGACATCACCAGCCCAGAGTCCTCAGGATGGGGGGAAGAGCTATGGACTAGAGTGGACTTACTTGTGTTCTACTATAGACATATTGTGATTCAAGCAATGGAAGAAATGACAACATTGATGTGGAGCCAGTGGCCACTGGAGGCTCTGGAGGCAGGGAGAGGGAAAAGCAGTTGTAATACAGGGGTTTTTGGGGACTTGGAAATTGTCCAGAATGACACTGCAATGACAGATATAGGCCATTTTTACCACCATATAACATGCAGAACTATGTGGGAAAGAGTGTGGCCTACAAAGTGAACTATGGTCCATGATTAATGGCAAAGCCCCAGGATGTGTTTATCAATTGCAATGAATGTGCCACACTAATAAGGATGTTTATGTAGGAGGTTGTGGGAAGTGTGGGAGGTGGGGTGTTTGGGAAATCCTAAATTTTTTGTGTAACATTTATATATTCTAAATATCTTTTTTTAAAAAATCAATAGCATTTCTATACACTACTGATGTTCAATCAAGGAGATCAGGAAAAAAATCCATTTATATTAATCACTACAACAATTTAATATTTAGGAATAAACTTTACTGAAGACAAAGTACCTGTATTCAGAGAAAAAAAAAAGATAAAGGATATGATGGTGCAGAATGGCACAATCCAAGAAATCAAAAAGATGCTGGATTCACATAGCAGCACATTTGAACAGGCAGAAGAATGAATTAGCGATGTGGAAGACAGTACATCTGAAATCAAACAGATAGTAGAACAGATAGATAAAAAGATAGAAAAAATCCAACAGGGACTTAGGGATTTGAACGACAACACAAAAGGCACAAACATATGCATTATAGGCATCTCAGAAGGAGAAGAGAAGGGAAAGGGAACAGAAGGCGTGTTGTAGGAAATAATGGCTGAAAATTTCCCAACCCTATTGAGGGAGATGGATGTACAAATCCAGGAATCACAGCACAACACAAACAGTTTAAATCCGAACAGACCTATTCCAAGACTTATACTGGTCAAACTGTCCAAGGTTCAAGACAAAGAGAAAATAGTGTAGGTGGCAATAGAAAAGAGAACCATCACATACCAGGGAAGCTCAATAAGATTAAGTGCTGATTTCTCAGCTGAAACCACAGAGGCAAGAAGGCAATGGTATGACATAGTCAAGGTACTAAAAGGAAATAACTTCCAGCCAAGAATTCTCTATCCAGCAAACCTGGCATTCAAAAATAATGGAGAATTCAAAATATTCACAGACAAACAGAAATTAAGAGAGTATGCCAAGAATAAACCTGCCCTTCAAGAAATACCAAAGGGAGTTCTGCAAGTTGAAAGGAAAAAACAAGACAGAGAGAGATGGAGGAGAGTGTAAGAACAACTAAAAAGACAAAAAGAGAAATAAAAATATGTGACATATATAAACCCAAAGAAAATATGACTAAGGTAAGTAATTCCTTGAGAGTAATAACACTGAATGTTAACGGATTAAACTCACCTGTCAAGAGACACAGATTGGCAGAATTGATAAGGAAATATGACCCATCTATATGCTGTCTACAAGAAACCCACCTTAGACCCAGGGATTCAAGGAAGTTGTAAGTGAATAGCTGGAAAACAATGTTGCAAGCAAACAACAACCAAAAAAAGAGTGGGGGTAGCTTTAAGAATATCGGGGAAAATAGACTTCAGATGTAAAACTATTGTAAGAGACAAAGATGTACACTATGTATTAGTAAAAGGAGTAAACTTTCAAGAAGAAAGAACAATCATAAATATTTATGCACCTAATGAGGGCACCTCAGAATACATGAGGGAAACACTGGAAAACTAAGTGGAGAAATAGATACCTCTACAATTATAGTGGGGGAATTTAATACACCATTATCACCATTAGACAGAACATCTCAACAGAGAAACAATAAAGAAACAAAGACTTTGGATAATACACTAGAGGACCTGTAACTAATAGACATATACATAATGCTACACCCAAATACAGTGGGATATGCATTCTTCTTGAGTTCACATGGATCATACTCCAAGATATACCACATGCTAGGCCAAAGAACAACACCTCTCAATGAATTCAGAAAGATTGAGATTATACAAAGTAATTTGTCTGACCACAAAAGAATGAAATTGGAAATAACTAAGGGCCAGAGAACCAGATTAGGCACAAAGATATGGAAGCTAAACACACACTCTCAGACAAACAGTGGGTCAAGGAGGAAATCTCAAAAGAAATCAGTAAATACCTAGAATCAAATGAAAATGACAACACAACATATCAAAACCTTCGAGATGCAGCCAAAGCTGTACTGAGAGGGAAGTTCACAGCCATAAATGCATATATTAAAAAAGAAGAAAGAGCTAAAATTGAAGACCTAACAACACACCTGGAGGAATTGGAAAAAAAACAACAAACTAACGCCAAAGGAAGTAGAAAGAAAGAAAGAAATAACAAAGATTAGGGCTGAATTAAATGAAATAGAAAATAAGAAAGCACTAGAAAAAATAAACAAAACCAAAAGATGATTCTTTGAGAAGATCAATAAAATTGACAAACCCTTAGCCAGACTAACAAATAAAAGGGGAAAGCAGATGCAAATAAACAAAATAAGGAATGAAGAAGGGGATGTCACTACTGACCCCACAGAAATAAAGAGTATCATAAGAGGATACTTTGAAAAATTATATGCCAACAAGAATGATAATGTAGAGGAAATGGACAAATTCCTAGAAATGCATAAACAGCCTATATTGATTAAAGAAGAAATTGATTAACTCAACAGTCCAATTACAAGTAAAGAGATAGACTCAGTCATCAAAAACCTCCCAACTAAGAAGAGCACAGAACCAGGTGGCTTCACAGGTGAATTCTACCAAACATTCCGGAAAGAGCTAACACCAATTTTGCTTAAGCACTTCCAAAAAATAGAAGTAGAAGGAACACTGCCTAACTCATTCTATGATGCCAACATTACCCTAATACCAAAGACAAACAAAGATATCACAAGAAAGGAAAATTACAGACCAAATTCTCTGATGAACCTAGATGCAAAATCCTCAACAAAATACTTGCTAATCACGTTCAACAACATATCAAAAGAATTATACACCATGACCAAGTGGGTTTCACCCCAGGTATGCAAGGATGGTCCAACATAAGAAAATCAATCAAGGTAATACACCACATAAACAGATTGAAAGGAAAAAAATCACATGATCATCTCTATAGATGCAGAAAAAGCATTCAACAAAATACAGCACTTTTTCCTGATAAAAACACTGCAAAAGATAGGAATAGAAGGAAACTTTCTGAATATGATAAAGGGTATATATGAAAATCCCAAAGCTAACATCATCTTTAATGGTGAAATGCTAAAAGCCTTCACTCTGAGATCGGGAACAAGACAAGGATACCCACTATCACCACTCCTATTTAACATTGTCTTAGAAGTACTTGCTTGAGCACTGAGGCAAGAAAAAGATATAAAAGGCATTCAAATTGGAAAAGAAGAAGTAAAAATTTCATTATTTGCAGATGATATGATCCTATATGTAGAAAGCCCTGAGAAATCTACAACAAAGTTTCTAAAACTTATAAAGGAGTTCAGTAACGTCGCAGGCTATAAGATCAATGCTCAAAATCAGTAGAATTTATGTACACCAATAACAAGCAATCTGAGGAGGAAATCAAGAAAAAAAAATACCATTTACAATAGTAACTAAAAAAATCAAATACCTAGGAATAAATTTAACTAAAGATGT
The DNA here is from genome assembly GCA_026826555.1 of Tolypeutes matacus. Classification (NCBI taxonomy): domain Eukaryota; kingdom Metazoa; phylum Chordata; class Mammalia; order Cingulata; family Chlamyphoridae; genus Tolypeutes; species Tolypeutes matacus. Next base: position 459,928 of record JAKSZT010054494.1, on the reverse strand, counting down.
AAAGGATTTATATACAGAAATCTACACAACAGTGTTAAAGGAAATCAAAGAAGACTTAAATAAATAGAAGAATATTCCCTGTTCATGGATAGGAAGACTAAGCATCATCAAGATGTCTATCTTACCCAAACTAATCTACAGATTTAATGCAATCTCAATAAAAATCAGCACTGTATTTTTTAAAGAAATTGGAAAAACTAACCACAAAATTTATTTGGAAAGGTAAGTGTCCCCAAATCACCAAAGACATATTGAAAAAGAATAATGAAGTTGGAGGTGTCACACTACCTGACTTTAAAACATACTACAAAACTACAGTGGTGAAAACTTCATGGTATTGGCACAAGGACAGACACATTGACCAATGGAACTGAATTGAGAGTCCTGATATGAATCCTCACATATACAGTCATCTGATATTTGACAAGGCCACAAGCCCATTCAGTTGGGAGAGAATGGCCTCTTCAACAAGTGGTGCATGGAGAACTGGATATCCATATCCAAAAGAATGAGAGAGGAACACCATCTCATACCTTATATGAAAATCAACTCAAGATAGATCAAAGATCTAAATATAAGAGCCAAGACTATAAAGACCTTGGAAGATAATGTAAGGAAGCATCTACAGGACCTTGTAATAGGAAAAGGTTTCATGAACTTCATACCCAAAGCCCAAGCAGCAAAAGGAAAAAACAGATAAATGGGATCTCCTCAAAATTAAAAACTCTTGCACCTCAAAGGATGTTATCAAGAAAATAAAAAGACAGCCTACCCAATGGGAGAAAATATTTGGCAACCATATTTCTGATAGAAGCCTAATATCCTGCATATATAAAGAAATCCTACAACTCGAAAATAAAAAAAAACTAACAACCCATTTAAAAATTGGGCAAGTGACCTGCAAAGACACTTCTCCAAGGAAGAAATACAAATGCCTAAGAAGCACATGAAAAAATGCTCAACATCTCTAGCTATTAGAGAAATGCAAATGAAAACTACATTGAGATACCATCTTACATCCATTAGAATGGCAGCTATTAAAAAAACAGCAGACTATAAGTGTTGGAGAGGATGTGGAGGAATGGGAACCCTCATCCACTGCTGGTGGGACTGTGGAATGGTCCAGCCACTATAGAGGACAGTTTGGTGGTTCCTCAAAAAAATAACTATAATATTCCATAAGATCCAGCGATTCCACTGCTGGGTATATGCTCAGAAGAACTGAAAGCAAAGACACAAACAGATATATGCACACCATGTTCATAGCGGCATTGTTCACCATTGCCAAAAGTTGGAATCAACCCCGGTGCCCATCAACAGATGAATGGATAAACAAAATGTGGTACATACATACAATGGAATATTACTCAGCTGTATGAAGGAATAAAGTGCTAACACACGGGATAACATGGATGAATCTGGAAGACCTTATGTTGAGTGAAGCAAGCCAGGCATTGAAAGATGAACAGTAAATGACTTCACTGATATGAATTAAGGAAATTAAGCAGTCTCTGAGAATTATTGTCTGAAAGATATGGGTACAAGAAAGAGAAATAAAAGAGAAAGTTGTGAACCATCACCCATATGGACTTAACCTATGGTAAAGTGATAGAGTGTAGTTGTGTATTGAAGAGATAGGACAGGAGGGTAATGATATATTGGGTTGGGTGGTGCAGGGTTGACAGGTGGGTAGATTGGGAAGGGTGGGTTAGAACACCCAGGATACTGAGGGGAGAGCAGAAATAGACAGGTGGGCATCTCCAAGAGCAAGGGCGATTCCTAATAGTAGAGGACAAATCAGTGTGTCATGACATCTTGTTGCAAGTAACTATGAATCTTATCATCCAATGAGTCAAGCCAGGGGGTCGTCATGGGACCTGGGGGAATGGGGAGGGAGCAACAGAATAGATCAAACAGGGGGTATTTTGTGGTCAGTGGAAATGTTTTTCATTACCTTGCAGTGATCAGTGATGGACACAGAACATGGTAAATAACATTAAAATTTATAAAAGTGTACAATTTAAAATGTAAACCATACTGTAAACCATCGACAATGTTTAGTAGCTATGTTTCACTATCTGTATATCAGTTATAACAATGCTACCATCCACATACAAAAAGGTTTTAATATGGGAAAAGGAAAGGGGGAAGAGGTTGGGTATATGAGAGTGTCTTGTATTCTGTGTGATTTTGCTGTGACCTAAAACTTCTTTGAAAATTAAATGAAAAATAGTGAGACACTGGGAAGTGAGAGGGGGAAGGTGCCACGGTACAGACCAGACACCAGATATTGCAGTGATAAAAAGTAAAATGTCAAAAAAAATTATTTTTTATTTTTTTAATTTTTTTCTCATTTTTTGAAAAGCCCAATTGTTTAATTTTATTTTAGTTTTAGTTTTTTTTTAAGTTTCCATGCATTTTATCTCTTACATTTAAACATCATTATTATTTCATTTTCCTATTAATTATATTTGGTTATTGTATTGGCTTCATCTTTAAAGAAGCTTTGGATCACAGAAGGGTTACAACTGTGGTGGGAGAGGATCATTGGTGAGGGGAGTCAGGGATGGGGTGTGCATGGGAGTAAGTTCAACTGAACATACATAAAAGGTATATAAAATTGTTCAAATGCTCACGGGGCATGGTCACAGTGGGTGGAGAACCACTCAATAAATGAGAGAATACTGAATTCCCATCCCAAAGAGCTCTACCATATTCTCCAAGGGAGTAGCAACTGTCCCCCAAATGCAGAGGCATTGTCTGGCAAAGGAGGATGATCCACTGATGGGCTCTTGTTATTGATGACTAGCCTTATGAGTCTTTGCTCTTGAAATTGAAACTTAGCTTATTGTTATGGGGTGCCAAATGTTGCCTCCTGAGAGCCTTCTTGTTGCTCAAATGTGGCCTCTCTCTAAGCTAAACTCAGCATATGAATGCATTACCTTCCTCCCAACGTGGGATATGACTCCTGGGGATGAGCCTCCCTGGCAATGAGGGATTACTAACAAGTGCCAATGGGCAATACAACTGGAAAAAGACCTCGAATAAAAAGGGGAAAATGTGAAGACAAATGTGTTCATATGGCTAAGAGACTTGAAAGTGAGTCAGGAGGTCATCCCAGAGGTAACACTTATGCACATCTCAATAGGACCTCCTAGGCTTCCAATGTGGATACACCCCAAACAGAGGGGCTCCTGAGGGCTCTGGAGACACCCAGGTCCTACATTGGGGCAGATAGCCCCAGAATTTTGCACCTTATCAGTGGGCCATACTTTGGAATCCTTGCTCCTGAGAGTGACAGAGTTAGACCCAAATATGTCTTCCCTGCACATGGTCCATCTGTCCCTTCTATTCAAACCTATATGTGTTGCCGGCATTTGTATGTGTACTTCCAGAGACCGGAGTCTTTGGGCTGTCCAAGTGGCAGCTGGGCCCAGAATCTCGGTGGAGCTGCAACTCCTACTCTACAGCTCAATAGACTCACCCTGGATACCTGGTGGGGAGATGATGATGGGCAACGGCTGTCCCAGGGAATGGAGAGAGTCTGCAGCTGCAAGCAGGATAATCCCATCCATTTTTCCATGAAATATAAGCCCCCTCTCAATTGGAGGTGGAGTGGACATCACCATCTCAGACTCCTCAGGATTGGGGGAATAGCAATGGACTAGAGTGGACTTACTGGTATTCTGTTATAGACATATTGTGATACACTCAATGGAAGTAATTACAACATTAACGTGAAGCCAGTGGCCACTGGACACTTTAGGGGCTTTTTTGGGACTTGGGAATTATCCTGAATGACATTGCAATGACAGATATAGGCCATTTTATATCATTATATAACAGGCAGAACTGTGTGGGAGAGAGTGTGGTCTACAATGTGAACTATGGTCCATGCTTAGTGGCAAAGCCCCATGATGTGTATACCCATTGCAGGTGATGTGCCGCACTAATGAAGGATGTTTATGTGGGATGTTGTGGGAGGAGTGAGAGGTGGGGCATATGGGAATCCTTACAATTTTTGTGTAACATTTATGTAATCTGAGTATCATTTTAAAAATTTAAATTTAAAACAATTATTATATATATATATATATATATACATAAAATAAAGGTTATAAGCAATATGAGGCTCTGGAAAAAAAATCTCCTCACAGCCATGTTCCACTTCATGGTGTCCCCATTCATAAACCCCGTCATCTATAATCTGTAGTACAGGGAGATTGGCACTGCTCTCAGCAGAATGTTCAATAGATATTTTGAGTTCCATTGCAAGGATTTTTTTTTTAATTAATCTCACTCTTTATATTATTCTGCCTGAGCCTTAAAATGGCATTGCAAGGATTTTAGATTTAAAAATTCTTTTTTTTTTTATTGTGGGTAAAAATCAAAATTTTCACAATACATACCAACATTTGCAAAATGATATATAAATATATATGCATATATGTGCATTTGCTTACAAAAATGTTATTTATGTATATATATAAATATATTTTAAGAGGTGCTTAGATACCCAAAATATTACACGGAACCCACTGGGGATTCCCATGTTGCCCACTGGCAACACAACTAGATTTAAAAATTCTTAAAATCAAAATCTGAGAAATGTTTCGTTTATACTTGACATGTGTTCTTAAGTTTTAATTTCTTCTTGTAAATGTCTACTGTTTTGTTGTTTGTATATTTTGCATTATGCACACATGTGGTAGTAATATCTCTGTTTCTTAGTCATTTATATTCAATACTACAAGTGAATAATTCATGTAACCTTCTTAAAAATAATTCCCACTTTTTTAAAACATTTTGGGAAATGTTTAGGATTATTTTGAGCAAAAAACAAGAATGACACCTTATGCACAAGAAAAAAAAAAGCTAAAATCGAAGACCTAACTGTATACCTGGACGAATTAGTAAAACAACAACAAACTAACCCAAAGGAAGTAGAAAGAAGGAAATAACAAAGATTAGAGCAGAACTAAATGAATTAGAAAATAAGAAAGCACTAGAAAAAATAAACAAAACCAAAAGCTGGTTCTTCAAGAAGATCAATAAAATTCACAAACCCTTAGCCAGACTAACAACAACAACAACAAAAAAAAAAAAAAAGCGAGAGAAGATACAAAATAAGAAATGAGGAAGTGGATATTACCACTGGCCCCACAGAAATAAAGAGTATACTAAGAGGATACTTTGAAAAATTATATGACAACAAAATGGACAACTTAGAGGAAAGGGACATATTCCTAGAAACACACAAGCAGCCTACGTTGACAAAAGAAGAAATTGATGAAATCAACAGACAAATCACAAGTAAGGAGATAGAATTAGCCAACAAATACCTCCCAACTAAGAAGAGCCCAGTACCAGATGACTTCACTGGTGAATTCTACCAAATAGTCCAGAAAGAACTAACACCAATCCTGTTTAAACTCTTCCAAAGATTAGAAGTAGAGGGAACATTGCCTAAGTAACTCATTGCATAATGCCAACATAATCCTAATACCAAAGCCAAACAAAGATGCCACAAGAAAGGAAATTACAGACCAATCTCTCTAATGAACCTAGATGCTAAAATCCTCAACAAAATACTTGCTAATCGCATTCAACAACACATCAAATGAATTATACATCATGACCCAGAGGGTTTCATCCCAGGTATGCAAGGATGGTTCAACATAAAAAAATCAATCAATATAATACACCACATAAACAGATTGAAAGAAAAAAAATCACATGATCATCTCTATAGATGGAGAAAAAGCATTCGACAAAATACAGCACCGTTTCCTGATAAAAATAAACTGCAAAAGATAGGAATAGAAGGAAACTTTCTGAACATGATAAAGGATCTATATGAAAAACCCACAGCTAACATCATATACAATGGTGAAATCCTAAAATCTTTCCCTCTAAGATTGGGAAAAAGACAAGGATGATGACTATCACCGCTGCTATTTAACATTGTATTAGAAGTACTTGCCTGAGCACTGAGGCAAGAAAAAGATATAAAGGGCACCCAAATTGGAAAGGAAGTGGTAAAAATTTCACTATTTGCAGACAACATGATCCTATACATAGATAGCCCTGAGAAATCTACAACGAAGCTCCTAGAAATTATAAATGAGTTCAGTAAAGTCACAGGTTATATCAAAATGGAAAAATCAGTGGCATTTCTGTACACCAATAATGAGCAAGGTGAGGAGGAGATCAAGAATCAAAATCAAATACATAGTAATAAATTTAACTAAAGATGTAAATGACTCATACACATAAAACTACACTGTTAAAGGAAATCAAAGAAGAATTAAATAAATGTAAGAATATTCCTTGTTCATGGATAGGAAGAATAAAGATGATTAAGAAGTCTATCCTACCCAAACTAATCTACAGATTTAATGCAATCCCAATTAAAATAAACACAGCAGCTTTAATTAAATTGGAAAAATTAAGTATGAAATATATTTGGAAAGGCAAGAGGCCCCAAATAGCCAAAAACATATTGAAAAAGAAAAATGAAATCTGAGGAATCACACTACCTGACTTTAAAACATACTACAAAGCTAGAGGGGTCAAACTTCATGGTATTGGCACAAGGATAGACATACTGACCAATGGAACGGAATTGAGAGTTCTTATATAGATCTTCGCATATACATCTGATTTTCAACAAGGCCACCAAGCCCACTCAACTGGGAGAAAATTGCATCTTCAACAAATGGTGCTTGGAGAACTGGACATCCATATCTAAAAGAATGAGAAAGAAACACCATCTCACACCTTACACAAAAATCAACTCAAGATACATCAAATATAAATATAAGAGCCAAGACAATAAAGATCTTGGAACATAATTTAGGGAAGCATCTACAGGATCTTGTATTAGGAACTGGTTTAATGAACTTTACACCGAAAGCATGAGTAATGTAAGAAAAAATAGATAAATGAGACCTTCTCAAATTAAAAACCTTTGCACTTCAAAGGAGTTTGTCTAGAAAGTGAAAAGATAGCTTACCCAATAGGAGATAATATTTGGTAACCGTATATCTGATAGGAGCCTAATATCCAGCATATAAATGAAAAATTGTATATCACAAAAATAAAAAGGCAAACAACCCATTTAAAAAATGGGCTAGTAATTTGAACAGACTCTTCTCCAAAAAAGAAATACAAGTGGCTAAAAAAGCATATGAAAAGATGCTCAACATCACTAGTTATTAGGGAAATGCATATCAAAACTCCAATGAGGTACCATCTTACACCCATTAGGCTGGTGGCAATTTAAAAAACAAGACTACAAGTGCTGTAGAAGAGGTGCAGGAATGGAAACCCTCATCCACTGCTGGTGGGAATATAGAATGGTCTCAGTCATTGTGGAGGACAGTTTGGCAGTTCCTCAAAAAAAAAACTATAGATTGGCAGTATTATCCAGCAATTCCAATGCTAGGAATACACACAGAAGAATTGAAAGCAAGGACACAAACAGATATATGCACACCAATGTTCATAGAGGCATTATTCACTATTCCCTAAAGTTGGAATCAACCCAAATGCCCATCAACAGATGAATGTATAAACAAAATGTGGTATATTTGTACAATGGAATATTACTCAGCTGTAAGAAGGAAAACAGTACTAACACACGGGATAACATGGATGAATCTTGAGGACCTGTGTGATGCAAACCAAGCATTGAAGTTTAAATATTACATGACCACTTTGATATGAATTAAGCAAACTGAGCAGACTCAGAGAGCTAGAGTCTGGAAGATAGGTTTACAGGAAACAGAAAGGGAAAAGAAGGTTGTGAGCCAACGCCCAAATGGGCAAAATATATGATAAGGTGGAAGTGAGTAGTTGTGCAGCAAAGAGACATGACAGGGGTGTAGTGATACTATTAGGTTGGGCAGTGCAGTCTTTACAGGGGGTTAGGGTGGGGAGAATGTGTTGGACAGTCCATGGAACTAGGGGGATGGTTGGAAGCAGGAGCAGGTGAACACTGGGGATTGGTGGGTACATGGTGGAAACTACCATTTTGAGAAAGCTCTTTTGGCAATATGACAAGGAAGGGTTACAGGTTTAGGGTGTTGGATGGGGGCATTTGAGACAAGGTGCACCTAGGGCAGTCTTCTAGAGAATGTGTGAGGGAGAATTTTGTCCTAGTTTGTTTTATCTGTGGGTGGAGACCCACATAATGAGTGGGAAAGAGTTGGACTCCCATGCTGGAGAAGCCTGATATGTTCTCAAACAAAGGGGAGGGTTTCTCTTGAAAGCATGGGCTGTTCCTAATAGGGGAGGACAGACTAATGTGTCAAGCCCTCAGCGTTCTTGCAAGTATATATGAATCTTGTCCTTCAAGGAGTGAAGTCAGGTGGTTGTCATAGACCCCAACTGGGACGGGGGGGAAGGAGGGAGGAACAGAAAAGATGGAAAGGGGGTATTTAGGAGGCAGTGGAATTGTTCTGCATGATCTTGCAATGATGGATACAAGCCATG
>JAKSZT010054494.1:434130-444457 GCA_026826555.1 Tolypeutes matacus | reverse complement strand
ATAGACTTTAAATGCAAAACTATTGTAAGAGACAAAGATGGACACTACATATTAGTAAAAGGAGTAATCTCTCAAGAAGAGAGAACAATCATCAACATTTATGCACCTAATCGAGGTGCCTCAAAATACGTGCGGCAAACTCTGGAAAAACGAAGAGGAGAAATAAATTCCTCTACAATTATAGCAGGGGACTTCAACACACCACTATCATCATTAGACAGAACATCTAGGCAGAGAATCAATAAAGAAACGAAGGCACTCAACAATACATTAGAAGATTTGGACTTAATAGACATATACAGAACACTACACCCAAATACAGCGGGATTTACATTCTTCTCCAGTGCACATGGAACATACTGCAAAATAGACCACATGCTAGGCCCCAAAACAACACTCAATGAATTCAGAAAGATTGAGATTATACGAAGTAATTTCTCTGACCACAACGGAATGAAGTTGGAAATCAATAAGGGCCAGAGAAACAGGTTAGGCACAAGGATATGGAAGTTAAACAACACACTCTTAGACAAACAGTGGGTCAAAGAGGAAATTTCAAAAGAAATCAGTAACTACCTGGAAACTAATGAAAACAACATCACAACATATCAAAACCTATGGGATGCAGTGAAAGCAGTCCTGAGAGGGAAGTTCATAGCCATAAATTCATATATTAAAAAAGAAGAAAGAGCTAAAATTGAAGACCTAACTGCACACTTGGAGGAATTGGAAAAACAACAAGAAACTAAACCTAAAGGAAGTAGAAAACAGGAAATAACAAAGATTAGAGCAGAACTAAATGAAATAGAGAATAAGAAAGCACTGGAAACAATAAACAAAACCAAAAGCTGGTTCTTCGAGAATATCAACAAAATTGACAAACCCTTAACCAGACTAACAAGAAAAAGAGAGAACAGGTGCAAATACATAAAATAAGTAATGAGCAAGGTGATATCACTACTGACCCCACAGAAATAAAGAGTATCATAAGAGGATACTTTGAAAAATTATATGCCAACAAGAATGACAATTTAGAGGAAATGGACAAGTTTCTAGAAACCCACAAACAGCCGACATTGATGAAAGAAGAAATAGATGAACTCAACAGCCCAATTACAAGTAAAGAGATAGACTCAGTCATTAAAAACCTCCCAACTAAGAAGAGTCCAGGACCAGATGGCTTCACAGCTGAATTCTACCAAACATTCCGGAAAGAGCTAACACCAATTCTACTTAAGCTCTTCCAAAAAATAGAAGTAGAAGGAATACTACCTAACTCATTCTATGATGCCAACATTACCCTAATACCAAAACCAAATAAAGATACCACAAGAAAGGAAAATTACAGACAAATTTCTCTAATGAACCTAGATGCTACAATCCTTAACAAAATACTTGCTAATCGCATTCAACAACATATCAAAAGGATTATACACCATGACCAAGTGGGTTTCATCCCGGGTACGCAAGGATGGTTCAATATAAGAAAATCAATCAATGTAATACACCACATAAACAAACTGAAAGAAAAAAATCACATGATCATCTCTATAGATGTAGAAAACCATTCGACAAAATACAGCACTCTTTCCTCATAAAAACACTACAAAAGATAGGAATAGATGGAAACTTTCTGAAAATTATAAAGGGTATATATGAAAAACCCAAAGCTAACATCATTTTCAACGGTGAAATCCTAAAAGCCTTCCCTCTGAGATCGGGAACAAGACAAGGATGCCCACTATCACCACTCCTATTTAACATTGTCTTAGAAGTACTTGCACGAGCTCTGAGACAAGAAAAGGACATAAAAGGCATCCAGATTGGAAAAGAAGAAGTAAAAATTTCATTATTTGCAGATGACATGATCCTATACATAGAAAGCCCTGAGAAATCGACAACAAGCCTTCTAGAACTTATAAAGGAGTTCAGTAATGTTGCAGGCTATAAGATCAATGCTCAAAAATCAGTAGCATTTCTATACACCAATAACCAGCAAACTGAGGAGGAAATCAGGAAAAAAATACCATTTACAATAGTAAACAAAAGAAGAAATACCTAGGAATAAATTTAACTAAAGATGTAAAGGACTTATATACAGAAAACTACACAACACTGTTAAAGGAAATCAAAGAAGACTTAAATAAATGGAAAAATATTCCCTGTTCATGGATGGGAAGATTAAACATCATCAAGATGTCTATCCTACCCAAACTATTCTACAGATTTAATGCAATCCCAATAAAAGTCAACACTATATTTTTTAAGGAACTGGAAAAACTAACCACAAAATATATTTGGAGAGGCAAGAGGCCCCGAATTGCCAAAGATATATTGAAAAAGAAAAATGAAGTTGGAGGTATCACATTACCTGACTTTAAAACATACTACAAAGCTACAGTGATCATAACTGCATGGTATTGGCACAAGGATAGACCTACTTACCAATGGAACCGGATTGAGAGTTCTGATATAGATCCTCGCATATACAGTCATCTGATATTTGACAAGGCCACGAAACCCACTCAGCTGGGAGAGAGTGGCCTCTTAAACAAGTGGTGCTTGGAGAACTGGATATCCATATCCAAAATAATGAGAGAAGAATACCATCTCACACCTTATACAAAAATCAACTCAAGATGGATCAAAGATCTAAATATAAGAGCCAAAACCATAAAAACCTTGGAAGATAATGTAGGGAAGCATCTACAGGACCTTGTAATAGGAAATGGTTTCATGAACTTCACAGCCAAAGCACGAGCAGCAAGAGAAAAAATTGATAAATGGGATCTCCTCAAAATTAAAAACTTCTGCACCTCTAAGGATGTTATTAAGAAAATAAAAAGGCAACCTACCCAATGGGAAAAAATATTCGGCAACCATATATCTGATAGGAGCCTAATATCCTGCATATATAAAGAAATCCTTCACCTCGAAAATAAAAGGACAAACAACCCATATAAAAAATGGGCAAGTGACCTGAAAAGACACTTCTCCAAGGAAGAAATACAAATGGCTAAAAAGCACAAGAAAAAATGCTCAACATCACTTGCTATCAGGGAAATGCAAATCAAAACTACAATGAGATACCATCTTACACCCATCAGAATGGCAGCTATTAAAAAAACAGGAGACACTAAATGTTGGAGAGGATGTGGAGGAATAGGAACCCTCATCCACTGCTGGTGGGACTGCGGTATGCTCCAGCCACTGTGGAGGACAGTTTGGCGGTTCCTCAGAAAACTTGCAATAGATCTTCCTTATGATCCAGCAATTCCACTGCTGGGTATATACCCAGAAGAACTGAAAACAAAAATACAAACAGATATATGCACACCAATGTTTATAGCGGCATTGTTCACCATTGCCAAAAGTTGGAATCAGCCCCGGTGCCCATCAACAGACGAATGGATAAGCAAAATGTGGCACATACATACAATGGAATATTACTCAGCGGTAAGAAGGAACAAAGTGCTAACACATGGAATAACGTGGATGAATCTTGAAGACCTTTTGTTGAGTGAAGCAAGCCAGGCACTGAAGGATGAACAGTATATGACCTCACTGATCTGAACTGAGGAAAGTGAGCAGTCTCTGAGAACCATTGTCTGAAAGATAGATTAACAAATGAGTGTAAGAGAAGAGCAGGCTTTGAGCCATCACCCATATGGACATAATCTATGGTAAAGGGATAGAGTGTGGTTGCATGTTGGGGGATGGGGCAGATGAGCGGTGGTGTTCCTGGCTTAAGTGGTGCAGCACTGGAGGGTGGGTGGATTAGGAAGGGGCGGTTCAAATCCCCAGGGCATGTAACTGTGAATCTTGACATTCCATGGGTTGGGAGAGGTGGGTATCACGGTCCCTGGGGGGCTGGGGGAAGGGAACAGTCAAGATCTAATGGGTTGTTTGGTGGTCATGGGGAAGGTTTTTCATTACCTTTCAATAATGGACACAGGACATGGTAAATATCATCAAAATTATTAAATTGTATCATCTAAATTGTAAACTATACTGTAAATCACTGACAATGTTTAGTTGCTATATTTTGCTATCTGCATAACAGTTATAACAATGCTAACAACCAAAAAAAAAAGGAGGGGGAGTTAATATGGGGTGGGGAAGCGGAGGTGGTTTGGTATCTGGGAGTCTCCGGCACTCCGTGTGTGACTTTGCTGTGACCTAAAACTTCTTTGAAAATTAAATGAAAAATTGGGAGACAATGGGGATTGAGAGGAGGAAGGTGTCATGGCACACCAGACGTCCGATAACACAGTGATAAAGGGAAGGAAAAAAGGGAAAAAAGAAAAGAGAAAGGAAATAAAAATGAATATATATATATATATTTTTTTAAAGGCATTTCCTTTGCTTTTTTGCCCATTTTTTGAATGTCCCATTCCACTAATTATATTTTATATTGTTTTGTTCTTTTTTTGATTATTTGTTTTTTTTTCCTTCTCTCTTTTTTTTTTTTTTTTTTTTTCCCCCTGAGTTTCCTTATGTTTGTCTCTTGCATGTAAGCTTATCACACTTGTTTCTTTTTCCTAGTAAATGTATTTGATTATTTTATGGACTAAATGTTCATGGAGGATTTGGATCACAGAAGGGTTACAATGGGTGCTGCGGGGGATTATTGGGGGGAGGGTGTCTGGGAGGGGTTTCGTGTGGATTGGTTCAACCGAATATACATGAAAGATATACAAAATCATTCAAAGGATCGGGGGATGGGGCATGGTCACGATGGGTGGATAATCACACAATAAATGAGGGAATCTGAATTCCTAGCCTGGAGAGCTCTGCCACAATCTCCAAGGGAGCAGCAATAGTCCTCTGAGTGTAGGGACAGTCCCTGTCAAAATAGGATGACCCACTGATTTTTTTTTTTTTTTTATTGATGACTACCTTTGTGAGTCTTTGCTCCTGTAAATGAGACTTAGCCTGCAGTTGTGGGGTGCCTAAGGGTTGCCACCTGAGAGCCTCCTTGTTGCTCAAATGTGGCCTCTCTCTAAGCCAAACTCAGCATATGATTGCATTACCTTCCCCCCAACGTGGGACATGACTCCCGGGGATGAGCCTCCCTGGCAACGAGGGATTAATACCAAGTGCTAACTGGCAGCTTTGTGCAGTGGCAGTATCGTGGCCAATGAGGTTTATCCGAGGCACGATTATTGCTCATTGAAAACTTTTCCCAAGTGCCAACTGGCAACACAACTGGAAAAAGACCTTGAATAAAAGGGGGAAATGATAAAGACAAATGAGTTCAAGTGGCTAAGAGACTTCAAAGAGAGTCGGGAGGTCATCCCAGAGGTAACTCTTACGCACACCTCAGTAGGAGCTCATAGAACATCTAAGTGCCTATCGCCCCACTCAGTGGGGTTCCTGAGAGCTCCGGAGACACCCTGGTCCTATATAAGGGGGGATAGCCCCAGAGACTGATGCCTTATCAGTGGGTTCTATTTTGGAATCTGTACTCCTGAGAGTGACAGAATCAGACTCAAATAAGTCCTCCCTGCACATGGTTCACCAGTCCCTTCTGTTCAAACCTACATGTGATGCTGGAGTTTCTTAGGTATACTTCCAGAGACTGGAGCCTCCCGCCTACCTATGTGCCAGGTGTGCATGAAATCTAGGTGGAACTGCAACTCCTACCCTACAGCTCAATGGACTCATCCAAGTCACCTGGTGAGGAGACAACGATGGGAAATGGCCATCCCAGGGAATGGAGAGGGCCTGCATCTGCAGGCAGGATCATCCCACCCACCATATCCATGGGATATAAGCCCTCTCTCACTTGGAGTTGGAGTGGACATCACCATCCCAGTCGCCTCTGGATTGGGGGAAGAACTATGGACTAGAATGGACTTGATGGTATTCTCTTGCTCACATATGGTGATTCTTGCAATGCAAGAAATTATAACAATGAGGTGGAGCCAGTGGCCACTTGACAGTCTTTGGGGAGGGAGGGGATGAGCAGTTGAAATACAGGGGCTTCTTTGGGAGTTGGAGGTTGTCCTGAGTACTGTTGTGGCAATGGATGTAGGCCATTTAAAATCAGCACACACCACTCAGAACTGAGTGGGAGAGAGTGTGGTCTACAGTGTGAACTGTGGTCTATGGTTGGTGGCAAGGCTCCAGGATGTGTAGGTTCATTGAGGTTGGTGGGCCACACTGTGGGAGATGTTTGTGTGGGATGTGGTGGGAGGTGTGGGAGGTGGGCAACATGGGAATCCCAGTGGGTTCCGTGTAATATTTTAGGTAATCTAAGCACCTCTTAAAACATATGTATATATATATATAACATTTTTGTAAGCAAATACACATATATGCACATATATTTATATATCATTTTGCAAGTGTTTGTATGTATTGTGAGAATTTTGATTTTTACCCATAATAAAAAAAAAAAGAAAAAAAAAACTATATATAGAACATAAATATATATGGATGAAGCTTAGAAGGGATAAATTATAGTGTAGTGGTTCAGAAGAATATGAGTTCTTGAGACAAATTGCCTCTCAGTTTTGCCAGCTCTGTAATCATTAATAAGTAATTTAACCTCTCTGTGCCTCAGCTTCCTAATTGATAAAATGAAGGTCATACTTATCAAACGAACTAGTTTAAGAATTTAACCAGAAGATACATATAAAGGATTTCAAATAATGTCTGACACATAACAATAACACTCACACTTATAATATAACTATTATGGGCTGGGTATGTTCTATGGGCTTTATATATATTATATCTTTATGCCTCAACACAACCGTATAAAGTAGACACTGTTTTCAATCCCTATTTTACATATAATGAAATTGAGGAACAGAGCCTGTTAAGCAACTTGCTTTGGTCACATAACCAGTAAGTAGTAGAGGCAGGAATCAAGCCAAGGCAAGTCTAACTCAAGAATCCATATGCTTGATCATGATGCTGAATTGTGAGTCATACAAATAAGAGTCCTAAAAACTATTAGATGTTATTTTTTACATAGCAAAATAAAAACAAGTAAGAATTAAATGTTCTTTTAATATTGTTAAGATAATTAATTTTAAAATTAAACAAAATAAACTTTAAAAAACAATTTAAAAAGGGAAGCAGATGTGGCTTAAGCAATTGAGCTCCCACCTACCACATGGGAAGTCTGTGGTTCAGTTCCCAGAGCCTCCTAAGGAAGATGGCAAGCTGGCACGATGGGCAGGCACAGCAAGCTGACACAACAAAATGACGCTTCAAGAGACACAAGAAGAAAAACATGATGAGAGACACAACAAAGCAGGGATCAGAGTATCCTGGTGCCTCCTGAAGAAAACAGGCAAGACAGCCAGCTGACGCGACAGGGAGGAGTGGCAAGAAGACACAACAAGATGATGCAACAAGAGACACAGGAGGAAGAACATAATGAGAGACACAACAAAGCAAGGAACGGAGGTGTCTTAAGCGATTAGGGCCTCCCTCCCACATTGGAGGTCCCAGGTTCAGTTCCCAGTGCCTCCTAAAGAAGCAAAAGAAGATGAACAGACACAGCAAGTGCAAACAATGAGGAGGTGGGGAAAATAAATAAATGAAGTAAATCTTTAAAAAAAAAACAATTAAAAAGCAACAGGGTACAAATGGAAAACATAACTTAATTCTAGCAAAGTAAATGAAAAACTAAAATGTGTTCCAATACTTAAAAAAAAAAATTACAATCCTTTTCTGTACCATGTTTTTTGGGTAATAAATTATTTCTGTTTATTGTTCAAACTGTGAAGAAGTACTTCTTTCTTGTCCTCAGTTTCCTTACTCAGATTTCAAAGGTATTCCAAAAATTTACGGACAACTCTGTTCTCACCTTTTCCACCCTATTTAGACTTGTCATGGTCTTTCTCAGGCTTTGCCATCTCTGGAGAGTATTTTATAAACATTTTGTGACAACTTGCTGCTGTCTTTTTGCACCATTTGACTTCAGATGCTCACTTTACCAAATGAAACCTGCCTCAGTATCTTCTTGCACAAATGGTGATAAAACTTTCAAATGTAATGTGCTGAGAAAATTCTGTTTAATTAGTTGTTTCTTCAACCCTTTATTGTAATGCTCTAGGGCACACTACATAAATTATTATTTCTGAAACTGTGTTACCTTTAACTTTTACCTATAATTCCACCATCCTATTGGATTCTAGCTACTAGGAACCATGGTACCACTTTTCTATTAAAAATCACGTTTACCAAAATATTTCATACCATATCAACCCCACCAGTATAGCAGGGGAAAAAAGTCATAGCAAAATCCTCTGCCAAGAAGTACTCTCTGCCACCTGGTTTTCACACCTATGTACCAGTGTTTAATTGCTTCCGCTTTCCCTCCTGCTTGAAAACCTGAAGCAGTGATTATTCTGTTTTTTTGTTTGCTCTTCAGCAACTGCCATTCTGGATCTACTCTGCCATACTTGACTCCCTTCTTCCTCCCTGAATATCTAGAAGCTTTCAGAAATAGATAAAAGTGATATTATTGGGGCTGGTGAGACCCTAGCTGACCTATGCTTTTCCTTAATTTCTCAACTTAAGCATTCCTTCCTTAAGGAATCTTTCCCTCCACCCACTGCCAGGTCATTTCTCACTATCACATGCTCTCATGACAAGTTCTACCTCACAAATGCTACCTCACCATCACAACATTTTCATTCTTGTAATTTTACATTCACGTGTGATTGTATTGTTTTGTGAGTCTATGGCTATAATGTTTACCTCCTCCACCAGAGTGAAAGCACCAAGAGCAAAGCTATCATATGTAATTTTTTTTCACCATTGAAATCCAGCACTTAGCATAATGCCTAGAATATGATATATGCTTACTAAATATTTGTTGAATTAATAAATGAATAAATTAATAACCCTATACTTCTCCTATATAGGTATTTAGAAAATCAAAGTGCTGCTTCTGTATAAGTACTCTCCCATTGCCAGCATGGCAACTGATCTAGCAGCAAGCCAGCAAGTTTGCCAAGACTGGAAGCCAAGCTCAAGCCATGAGGTGGCCATACAATTTAGACCAGTATAGGGATGCACCCAGCACAGCACCGTACACATAATTTGCAGTTTAATAAATCTTTTTTGAATCACTGACTTGGCACTAAGGAGTAATTTGAATACACAATGGGATATATCAGGAAAATGTGTACAAAAAAATGCTTCTTTTTTGAAGGAGCTTAAAAATGGAAATGGGGAAGCAGTTGTGGCTCAACCAATTGGGCACCCACCCACCACTTGGGAGGTCCTGGGTTCAGGTCCTGGTGCTTCCTAAAGAAGACTAGCAGACACTGCACCCACCCAAATGAGCTCGATACCGCAAGCCAGCAGATGCTGCAAGTCAGCAGATGCCCTAGCCCACAGGGAACAGATGTGGCTCAGACTATAGGCACTCGCCTCCTATGTGGGCTCGCTTCTCAGTGACTCCTGGAAAAGACGAGCAGATGAGGGAACCATCGGCAGGGGTGGGGCAGGGGATACATTTTTTAAAAAATAGAAAAGGAAAAAAAATGGCTGATATCCAGACTTTGAATGTAGGAGGAGTGAAACAAAGGACGGTATTAGCAGAAATGCTTTTTGTCCTTCATATAATTGGATTGCTGAGGTTTGTAGTCTGTTTAAGTGGAAGATTATTTGGAGAATTAAAGTTTTGAGATGTGATTCTTTCCCACTCATATAATAATCTTCGTATGGTATTGTGTCCAAAGTTAGAAAACACAATTTTAAAGTAATAAAAAAAAATCTTGAATTCCATCTGGAAAAGAACGACATGATGAAAATATATTCAAGTAATTTCAGGAGAAGAATTGAAACTTTTCAGCCCAGAGGAGAAAGGGCTAAGGGAGGCCTCTTAATTGTTTTTAGGGTCTTGTTTTGTCCCCCCCCCAAAAAAAAAATGAAAATTCTCCGTCTCTACAAAGGGCAGATTAAAAGGATCTGGTCTTAACAGTGACTTGCCCAGCTTGTTCAACATAAAAAATTTCCTGAGAGTAAATATTGTTATTTACAGACATTGGTGACTTATGGAGTTCAGGAACAGAGATAGTGTGGATGCTGTGTGGACTATATGACCTCAGAAGTCCCTTCAAGCACCAGCAATCTACAAGTAATGAAATGTTAACCAAAGAATAGAGTGTATTGAAACACTTAACAAATGCAGCCTTCCAGACAAAATCATCATTCTGGATTTATGAGATGCCTAGATATTACCTCTCAGCAACAGTCACAAGAAGCAAATACTTATTGCATCCTGTTGGAGGTTTGAAGTCATAATTAACTGCAGTATCTACAAACCGCAGGCCTTGCTGTGGCCTTGCCTGCGCAA
>JAKSZT010054494.1:410224-432845 GCA_026826555.1 Tolypeutes matacus | reverse complement strand
GTCCAAGTTCTTTTCTATTACCACAACTGAAAAAATATTGACTATTATGCAACCTAAGGAAAATATTTGTTTCATTGTATTTCCTCCTTATCAGGCATTTCTACCTCTTTCCTGTATCTCTTCTGACAGTAATCTTACTCATATTTCTAAAATTCTGAAGAAAATATTTTAAACAAACTTTTCTGGTCTAAGGTTTAAATGGCTTGGTGGTAGTGTAGAGCTAAGACCATAGCCAGTGTCTTCCAGAGGACCTAGACAACACTTCTCTTTCTGTTCTATTGGGCTAGTCCAGCAATGTCTGTACACATAATATATACAATTAGGGAGACCCTAACTCTAAGTAATACATAGAGTTACTAGATAACTCCAAGAGTTTAGGTGACAAGTGTTAAAAATACTTCCCTGCCTCACCCCCCAAAAAAATCTTTCCTCCACTGACTTCATTACAATTTCTAGAATCTCAGTGATTTGTCTCTCTGTTGGCTTTAGTAACTGAAGGCCCCAGTTCAAATGTAAAATGAATATATCCTGGAAAGGAAACAAATTAACCTGCTTAGTAAAAATCATGGCCTTAAGTGAATGTGCTAAGTTTAAATGCAAAGTAGGGACAAGGTTGAGGAGCAGGCAAGAAAGTTTTGGAGTTTTGGAGGCTACCCAGCATAGGATGAGTGAACTGGATGCATGGGGAAGGTAATGGGGAAACCAAAGATACAAATGTGTTGAACAAAAATTTTGCTCACATATCTGTAATTATCTTGTAGTATGAATATCATAGATAAAAGGAACCATCATTGCATAATATGAGTCTTGAATACTGAGTAAAGACATGGTGTCCTCCCCTTTAGGATCTCATGTGCCAGGAGAGTCAAACTTCTTATTCAATGTGATTCAGACCCCTTGAATCCCTTAATTTTCTCTCATATCTGTTCCATGTCTTCCACATGTCATTTACTAACAATAATATTACTCAGATCCCTGAAGCTATAGCATTTAGTCTGTGTTTGGCACATAATCCTTAGGAATAATACAAATTTGTGTTTCAACTCACACCCTTTAAAAAACTCATTTGCATCATCCTATACTACCATCCAGTATTTTCTTAATGTCTCAGGATAACAGTCAGCTTGGTTCTTGGTTGACTCCTTTGACAGTTCTCTCTGATTTTGTATATTGATTTTTAGAACTCTAAATTCTGTTTGCTTCCCTCCAAAGAAATTTCTGAAATTTGTATATATGATAAACACTGCACTGTGCTGGATTGAAGAAACAGCGTCTTGGGGCATCTTTAGAGATATTTTGCATCCAATTAGCAAGGCTTACTTGTTTACTTGTTACCTCTGATGTCTTTCATCCAAGGAGAACCAAGAGTTTTACAAAATATGAACTAACCCTCATAGCAACCCCAAAGGTAAAAAGAGAAAACATGGGATGGAAGGAAAATCCATCCATATAGTATTCAAACGAAAAACATATATATATATACACACACACACACACACACACATATATATACACACACATATATATGCACAACACCTTAGGGAAAGAATATTCTTAGGACAATCCAGCTAAAGGAGCATTCCTTGAAAATGCACTCTGGAGACAATATCCCCTACCAGAACTAGGAAGGAGTGTGAGGTACTCAGAAGCTATAAATAAATTGATTTGTATTTATATCTCACAGAAAATCTCTGGAGACAAGAACTATTGTGGATAGCTTCTCAGAGGTGATAAGGTTTTAAATGCTAGGATGTGATTGCCAGTGTCAAATTTTTCCTGGACAGGTGAAGACAGAGATGACAAACTTGCAGAGGAATAAGTTTACGGCAATCCACAAGTTTCTACCTTATGGCATTGGAAGACAGAAATGCGGATACCTGTGGGAGTCAGTGCAGAGCAGCCAGTACTGAGGGTGGTAGGTTTAGGACAAATGAAAATGAAGAGACCAGAGTTACCTATTTATGATGATGACTAAGCAAGTTCTCCCTCACCCTCAAAGGCTCAGGCTTAGGGAAAGAGTGGGAGAAGGCAAATGATGCAGAAGCCTAGACTACCTCTTTCCAAACAAATTCAACTCCTCCTTTAAACCCTAATAGCATTAGGGAAAGAGAGAGAAAGAGACTTCCTGATTTACAAGGAGATATTAAAATTAAAAGTAATGTAACTTCCATGTGTGGTAGGTTGAGTTATATACCCCAGAAAAAACAAGTTATTAATCTTACTCTGCATTCCTGTGAGTGTGAACCTATTTTAAATAGGATTTCTTGAAGATATTATTTTTAGTTAAAGTATGGCCCAACCGAATTAGGTTTTAATCTGGATTATGGAGGCCTTGTAAATAGAACACAGAAGTCACAGAAGAGAGAAAGGGGATTACATCACATGTAATGAGAGGCCAAGATAAAAGCCAAAGCACCTCAAGTATTATAGCAAGTCAGCACTGGATTGCTACCGACCACAAGAGGAAACAAGTCTTCTAGTCTCCAAAACTGTAAATTAATAAATGCTTGTTTAAGCCAAACCAATTTGTGGTATTTGTGATAGTAGCTCCGGCAAACTCAGACAATATGGTTATGTAATACAGTGAGGAATAATAATAATAATAAATAACACTTACTGAGTGACTACAATATACCAAGCTGAAGAGCCAAGATAATAACCCAGGCCTGTCTTACTCCAGAGTCCTTATTGTCAAATCCTGTACCATACTGACTTTTGGTCTGAGGAACCAAAGGGGCTCTCTCTGTCATCTCCGACTATGTCTCTGTAAACTCATTCCAATCCTATGTCAAATTAGGGAGTAGGTGGCACTGGGGTTGTATGGGAAATTCTGAGAGGAGGATGAAACCCAAACAAAACACATTTGTCCAATTTTAACTACAACAGACTTTTCTTAACCTTCTTAGCCAATTTTGAAAAAAAAGTTAACAGTAGAAGTAATCTAAGCTAGGTGGCAAGGTGGCACTGGGCAGTGTCACTAATCTGTGAATGTTGTAAGTGAGAGTACTCAAATGTCCTCAGCAAATACCTGACTATAGAATAGCTAACCAGGAGAAATTACTTCTTCTTGGATATATATATTACTTGATCTAAAATCACTTCTGTAGCATGGACAAAATCAATAATACATTGCTTAAAAAGCAGCAGCTTGTTTTTTTGTGCCTCTTTAATCCTCATCTGCAGTAACTTTCTTTCTTTTGAGGTCCACAATCAGATGCACAGTGTTCTTCTGTAGCCTCTGTTCCTGCACTATCATGTTCTACCAATTTGTTCTTTCTGGCTAATACACCCTCTCTGAATTTTTCTTGACTTCCTCTTCCTACTAAAACTTACCTGCACTCCATCCCATTTTCTTAGAATCCAGAAATTAAAGGGATAAACTAATTCTGTGCTAAAGTGCTGATAATAATTTAAGAGCTTAACAGTTCCAGAATTCAATTGCCATTTGAATCTCAAGAAGTTATTAATACAGAGATTATAGGCCATAGGTAGCACTAGTCAAGTAGATATTCTGATCAAGGACCTTGGCCAGCAAGTTATTTGAACTGCATCATCTAAGAAACTAGAAATTCTGATGATACATAAAGTCAGTCTGTTGCTATATGGCAGACTAAAAGGCCAATTCACTCTCCCAGAAATCTCGTGAGCCCTGACTGGGGCATGGAGGACACCAAAGGAAGAAGGGAATAAAAAGTGCAATCTCACTGTGACCCCCAAGGAAATATGAATTTGTAGCTTACTGCTCTGCACAAAGGAGAAATGAACCCTGCAAGTTGGAAAGACAGCCTGGCTACAGCAGCCCCATTGACATTGACAGGTATCTATCCAGAAGCCTCTACTTATTGGGAAAAAATAGATTTAATAGGTCAGCTGTCTTCTCTTGGTATGTATCAACCCTAGCTCCCATGGCAGCAGAAAACACAAAAACTTGAAAATGTATGAAAGGTTAAAAAGATAATGGAGAAGAGGACATTATGTTGAGTGAAGCAAGCCAGACACAAAAGGACAAATACTGTATGAATGCGTTACTATGGACCAAATATATTGTGTAACGTTGTTTGATTCAAAAAAAATTTTATATGTATCCATTACATTTAATTGAGAAATATATATATTTATTCATCTGTGTTTACTTTTTAGTTTTTAATTGTTTATATTTTCTATTATTAAATGTACAAAATAAAGTTAAAAAAATAAAAGATAATGGAGATTTGATTCGTAAAACCTAATTCTATATGGACGGTGTTCCCTCTACAGTAATAATGCAAGACTGCCCTTCCTACTGCTATTTTTTAAATATTTTTTCAATTTTTAAAAAGCTTGAAATTATACAAACGTTACATAAAAAACATAGGGGATTCCCATACACCCCTCCCACTTCCCCTTCTACACCCACCCATATCAACAATACTTTCCATTAGTGTGGTACACTTGTTACAATTGATGAACACATATTGAAGCATTGAACTAACCAAGGACTATAGTTTACATTATAGTGAACACTTTGCAATGCACAATTTATAGGTTTTGATAAAATGTATAATGGCTTGTATCTGTCAATAAAATGTCATGCAGGACAATTAAAATGTCCCAAAAATGCCCCTATGTTGGACCTTTTCTTCCCTCTCGCTCCCTTCACAACCTCTGATGACCACTGTGCTTATGTCAATGACACATGTTCTTTCACTGCTAAGATAGTCTACTTTAGTCCACAGTTGCTTTCTCCTCTTATATTTGTACATTCCTCAATCTTGAGGATTTTTGGGTGGTGGTGCCAACCCTGTTTCCTATTGAGAGGGGCCTTAGGTCCCATGGAGTAGATGGATGGAACTATATTGCTTGCAGTTAAAGACACTCTCTGAATCCAGGGATGAGCATTGTCCATCATCATCTCTTTGTTAGTTATCTTGGGTGAGTCCAAAGAACTGATAAGTAGGTGTTGCAACTCTGCTGAGATTTAGGGGTCAACCAGCATATGATCAGACCAAGAATTTAAGTCCCTGGGATATATATTTAAAGAGTATAGTGCTAATTACAGGTTCAAATAAAAGGGGCAGAAGAGCCATGTGTAGGGAAATTATAAATGAGTCTAACTCTGTTACATTGGGAATCCTATATACCAAAGTAAGTCCTAATGAGAGAGTGTCAAATTCCTGAGATTGTCTATCCTGCCTATATTAATATCTAGATATCTCTAGAGAACTCAGGAGCCCCCCATTTGAGGCACTGAATACTGTGGTAGTCGAAAAGGTCCTCCTGAGACATGCATAAGCATAATCTCTGGAATGACCTCCTGACTCACTTTGAAATCTCTTAGCCATAAAAACTCATTTGTATTTAAATTTTTCCCCTTTTGGTCAAGGTCTTTTTCTAGATTCATCACTAGTTGGTTTTTGGTAAAAATTCCTTGGGTACAGAGAGGCTCATCCCTGGGAGACATGTCCCAAGCTGGGGGTAGGTAGTGCATTTATATGCTGAGTTTGGCTTAGAAAGAGGTCACATTTGAGCAAAAAAGGAGTCTTTCAGGAGGTAACTCTGAGGCAATATATAACACAAGGCTAAGCTTCAATTTCACAAGAACAAGATTTATAAGTACAGCTATTAATATAAAGGACCTGGTGTAATGGTCAGTCCTCCTTAACTAGGCACTGCCCATGTCCTCAGAGGACTCTTGCTGCTCTGTTAGAGAATGTAGCAGAACTTCTCAGGATGGGAATTCAATATTCTTTCGATTATTGCGTGGGTCTCCAACCACTGACAAAATGCCCCCTGACAACTTGAACATATTCATATGACATAGATGTATGCTCCAGGTGCAACCCTCCCCACACATTCCCCCATCACTGACACCTCACACCAGTGATGCTCCCCTGCCACAGTTGTGACTTTTCTGAGATCCAAAATCTCCCCCCAAACAAAGCCAAAAATTATCGATGGAAGTGTTCTACATGATCTTGCTATGATGGATACAGGCCATGCAAAATTACATCAAAATTTATCAAAGTGTATTGTCTAAAATGTAAACCATTGACCATGGTTGGTAGCTATGTTTCAATATTTGTACATCAGTTGTAAAAAAATGTACTTTCCACAAAGAAATTGTTATTAATAGAGGAAGGGGAAAGGGGGAGAGTATGTTGGGTATATGGGAGTCCCCTGTAGCCGGTACATGATTTTTCTGTAACATAAAACTTCTTTGAAGACAGAATGGAAAAAGTAAGACACTGGGGGAACAAACAGAAGAAAATGTCACTGTACATATAGGACAACAGAACTTACAGTGATGAAAGGTAAAATGTCAAAGCATTTAAAAAATATTTTTCATTATTTTTTATTATCCCAAACTTTTTATTTTTACTTTTAAAAAATTTCTTTGTATTTTATTTCTTATTTTAAAACTATCTTTATTATTTCATTTTCTTATTAATTGTATTTGGTTATTTTATTGGCTTCATTTTGAAGAAGTTTTGGATTGCAGAAGGGTTACAACTGTGGCAGGGGAGGATCTTGATGTAGGATGTCAGTGATGGGGGATACATGGGAGGAAGCTCACCTGGTCATACATATAAGGCATATAAATGTGTTCAAATATTCATGGGGCATTGTCATGATGGGTGGATATCCACACAATAACCGAAGGAATATCTAATTACTAATCTGGGGAGTTCTGCCACATTCTCTAATGGACAGCTAGAATCCCCTGAGTTCAGGGGCAATGACTAGTGAAGGAGAATATTGACGGGCCCTTGATATTGATGACTGTACTTATGAAACTTTACTCTTGAAATTGAAACTTAGCCTAGTATTACAGGGTGCCTAAGAGTTGCCTTCTAGGAGCCTCCTTGTTTTTCAAATCTGGCCTCTATCCAAGCTGAACTCAGCATATAAATACATTATCCACCCCACCCCACCCAGCATGGGACATGACTCCCAGAGATGAGCCTCCCTGGCACTGAGGGATTACTACCAAGCACCAACTAGCAATGCAACTAGATAAAGACCTTGACCAAAGGGGGGAAAAGGTAAAGACAAATGAGTTTATATTGCTAAGAGACTTCAAAGTGAGTCATTCCAGAGGTTATGCTTATGCACATCTCAGAAGGATCTCATTGACTGCCAAAGTAGATACTACCACATATAACTGGGCTCCTCAGGGCACTGGAGACATCCATACACTATAGTCAGTGCAGATAGCTCAGGAGTTTGCTGCCTTGCCAGAGGGTCCTACTTTGGAATTTATGCTCCACAGTGTGACAGAGTTGGACTCAGTTGACATTTCCCTACACATGGCACTTCTGTCCTATTTGAACCTATAATTAGTACTAGAATTGGTAGATGTACATCCAAGAGACTTAAATCTTTGGGCTGTCTATGTGCCAGCTGGTCCCTGAACCTCAACGGAGTTACAACACTTCCTCTCCAGTTCATTGGTCTCACCCAGGGCAACTAAAAAGGAGATGATGATGGACAAATACCATACCAAGGAACCGAGAGAGTCTGCAACTGCTAGCAAGAGAGCCCCACCCACCAGCCCTATGGGATTGAGGACTCCTCTCAATTAGAGGTGGAGTGGACATCACCATCCCAGGATCCTCAGGATTGGGGAATGAACTATGGACTAAAGTAGAGTTACTGGTATTCTACTATAGACTTATTGTGATTCTAGCAATGGAAGAAATTATATCATTGATATGGAGGTAGTGGACACTGGAGGTTCTGAAGGCAGGGAGAGGAAAATCAGGTGTAATACAGGGGCATTTTGGTGACTTGGAAATTGTCCTGAATGACATTGCAATGACAGACACAGGCCATTAAACATCTTGCCATAACCTACAGAATTGGTTGAGAGAGAATGTAAACTACAAGGTAAACTTTAATCCATGCTTAGTGGCAATGCTCCAAAATGTGTTCATCAATTGCAATGAATGTACCACACTAATGAGGGATGTTGTTAATGTGGGAGTATGTGGGAGGTGTGGGGAGTGGGGTATATGGGAATCCCCTATATTTTTTATGTAACATTTATGTAATTGATGTATACTTAAAATATATATATAGAAAGAAAGAAAGAAAGAAAGAACAAAGCCAAAGAATAAACAAATAAACATGATAAGAAAACAAAATAATAATACTAATTAAAAATAATAAATAACGTAAAATTAAAAATAATAAAATAAAAAATAATTTTCATTGTCTTTCATTGCTGTAAATTTTGATATCTTCCATGTACAGTGACAATTTCTTCCATATAGTCCACCAGTGTCTTGTTTTTTTTTTTCCTTTCTCTTCAAAGAAGTTTTAGTTTACAGAAAAGTCACATAGAAAATCTAGGGCATTCCCATATACCCAAACCCCTCCTACTCTCCCTTATTAATAACATTTTACATGTGTATGGCACATTTGTTACAATTGCTGAACAAATATCGAAGCATTGCTACTAAACAAGGACAATGGCTTCCATTATGGTTGACATTTTACCTCTATACTTTTATAGGTTTTGAAAGAAATTTAAATGGCCTTTATCCATCTCTGCAAGATCATGCAGAAAAATTCCAATGCCCTGAAAGTGCCCCATGTTCCATCTATTTTATTCTTCCTTCCCCTTTCCCTCAGAACCTATGGTAACCACTAACTTTCAATTTTTGAAGAATAAGGTTCATAGTTATATGCAATAACATTGAGGTCTTGACATATTGGGTCTGCTTTCTTCCATTATGCACTGCCTATGTTCTCGAGAGATTCTTGCCCCTCTAATTGAAAACATAGCAGGACTCCCCAGGATGGGAATTTAGTATTCTACTGCTATTAAAGTAAAGTAAAACAATTGTAAACAAACATATTTGGCATTCTTTTTGTTCTCTGCCCTGAATAAAATTTAACAATTACCCACCTTCATCTCTTGAACATACTTGGAATGTTGGCCTCACTAATTTAGACATGTCAGGTGTGAAAAAAGCCTCTTCTAAAATGTTCAGGAGGGCACAACAAAGGAATTACTGAAAACAAAGAACTTTTGGACACATATTTCTAGTTTGTTTGGATTTTTTTCTACTATCCACTTTATTTAACCCCACTTAGCACTAAACTATCATACAACACCGGGCTTATTTCAGTTCCCCAAATTGCTATACTCTTTCTTATCTTGACCTCTCAAATGCATCTGCTTCTCTCCAGCCAATATTTTAGTCTAAGCCTTCATCATCTCTTTCTTGGTTTTGTTCAATGGCTTCCTAATTGACCCTTACTTCTTTATTTTTCTAATCCATTTCATTCTCCACACTACAGCTATACTCACTTTTATATCTTGCCTCTTTCTTTTCTTATTAGAGAAGTTGCAGGTTTATAGAAAACTTATGCAGAAAGTACAGAGTTCTCATAGACCCTCCTTCACACAGTTTTCCTATTATTAACAGTTTGCATTACTGTAGTACCTTTGTTTCAGTTGATGGAATAATATTATTATAATTATACTATTAACAATAGTCCATAGTTTGCATTAGGGTTCACTGTATTATATAGCCCTACTTTTTAAAAAAATATTCTAGTAACATATATACAACCTAAAATTTCCCTTTTAACCACATTCAAATATATAATTCAGTGGTGTAAATTACATTCACAATGTTGTGCTACTGTTACCACCATCTATCACCAAAACTATTCCTTCTTACCTCTCTTAAACCATTCTCTAAAAAATACAAATCAGATTATGTCACACCTCACACTTCTGCTTTCTTTACTTGCTTACCATTTCTTTTTAGGATAAAATTTCAAACACCTTAGCACAAAATATCTATGGCAAAAGACCCTCTCTGCTTTTCCAGCCACATACTTCTCCAACACCCCACATACATTCCATGTTTAAACAATACTTAAGTGCCTGCAGATCCCTCCAAATGCTGCAGTTCCTCCTCCAAAAAAAAAAACTTCATTCATAGGAAAACTATATGGTCACCTCTGATGTGATTTCAAAGGGTCCAGAAAAACTTTCTGTTCCTAAATATCCTACAATGTACTCCCCACCACAAGCCTGTTTGTTACATAGGTACCCTGGCTCCAACACTGGAGATTTATTCCTCTGGTTTTGTAATGCAGATGCCCCTGAGATGGTTAATTCAGCTATTACTAATGTGCGTTGGTATACCTTCATTATCTGATTACTTTCTTCTTTAAAATCTAGCTTCGAATAATGTATTCAGAAAGTGGAGGTTTTGTTAATATTAATAAAATAATCCCTTGTATTTGTGTAGAATGCAGTAGAGTGTGGTGAGCCAATGCTCAATATAAGCAAAACCTATGATAAGGTGGAAGGGGATGGTTGTGCAGTGGATGGGGGTGATAGTGGTGCAGGGATGTGATTGGGTTCAACAGTGTTAGAATATGAGGAGGAGTAGGGTGGAGGGGGCGTTAGACTATCCATGGAACTGGGGGGAGGGCTGGAGGAAAGAACAGGTAAACTCTGTGGATATGTAGGACTGTGGTTAAAACTACAATGGTGGTATTGTTCTTCTGGTAAATACAGCAGCAAAGGGTTTCTGGTGCAGGGTGATGGAGTAGGGGGATATGTGGGAAAGGATATGTGGGGCATGCGTCCTTGGAATATGAAAGTGTTCATCTTGTCATAGAGTGTTATCTCAGTGAGTGGAGGCCCACAAAATAAAGAAGAAAATATTAAACTCCCATCCTGGGGAGTCCTGCTATGTTCTCAATTACAGGTGCAAGAAGCTCTTAAGTACATAAGCAGTGCCTAATAAAAGAAAACAGATCAATATGTCAAGCCCTCAATTTTATTGCTTGCAACTATGAAACTTATTCTTCAAAAATGGAAACTTACGGGGACGAGCAGTTGAAATACAGTGGCTTCTTTGGGAGTTGGAGGTTGTCCTGAGTACTGTTGTGGCAACGGATGTAGGCCATTTTAAATCAGCACACACCACTCAGAACTGAGTGGGAGAGAGTGTGGTCTACAGTGTGAACTGTGGTCTATGGTTGGTGGCAAGGCTCCAGGATGTGTAAGTTCATTGAGGGTGGTGGGCCACACTGTGGGAGATGTTTGTGTGGGATGTGATGGGAGGTGTGGGAGGTGGGTAACATGGGAATCCCAGTGGGTTCCGTGTAATATTTTGGGTAATCTAAGCACCTCTTAAAATATATGTATATATATATATATATAAAAACAACATTTTTGTAAGCAAATACACATATATGCATATATATTTATATATCATTTTGCAAATGTTTTTATGTATTGTGAGAATTTTGATTTTTACCCATAATAAAAAAAAAAAAAGGAAACTTAGTGGTTACCATAGGTTCCAAGGGAAGGGAGAAGGAAGAATAGATGGAACATAAGGCATTTTTAGGGCATTGGAATTGTGCTGCATGATCTTCCGTGACAGATACAGGTTATTTTAAATTTTGTCAAAACCTATAAAAGTATATGATGCAAAATATAAACCATAATGTAAACCATTGACCTTGGTTAGTAGCAATGCTTCAATATTTGTACATCAATTGTAACAAATGTACCACACTCATGTAAGATGTTATTAATACAGGAGAATGGGAGAGGGGGAGGGGATTGCTTATATGGGAATCACTTATATTTTCGATGGGACTTTTCTGTAACCTAAATCTGCTTAGAAGATAAAGCAAAAAAATAATAATAATAATATTAAGGCACTGGGGGAACATTCAGAAGAATGTATATAAAAAAGAACAGATCTTATGGTAATGAAAGACACAAAGAAAAAGATTTTTTAATTTTTGTTTCTTCTTCTTCTTCTTCTTCTTCTTCTTCTTCTTCTTCTTCTTCTTATTCTTATTCTTCTTATTATTATTATTATGGTTTTGTTTTGGAGGAGGTTTTGGATCTCAGAAGTGTCACAACTGTGGCAGGAGAGGATCGCTAGTGAAGGGTATCGGTGATGGGGGAATGTGTAAGGAGGATTGAACCTGGGGCATGCCTCTATTACATATGAATATGTTCAAGTAGTCATGGGGCATTGTCTCCGTGGGTGGAGACACACACAATAACTGAAAGAATATTGAATTCCCATCCTGGGAATTCCTACTACATTCTCTAATAGAATGGCAAGAATCCCTTGAGAACATGGGCAGTGACTAGACTAGCAAAGGAGGACAGACCATTATGCAAGGCCCTGGATATTGAAGGTTCGATTTATGAAACTTGATCTTGTGAAATTTAAACTTAGACAAGTATTATATATTGTCTAAGAGTTACCTCCTGAAAGCCTCCTTGTTGCTCAAATGTGGCCTCTTTCTAAGCCAAACTCAGCATATATATACACTACCCCCTCACAGGGGACATGATTTCTGGGGGATAAGCCTTGGCACCAAGGGATTATTACAGACTGCCAACTGCCTACACATTTGGTAAAAGACCTTGACCAAAGGGGAAAAAATTAAATTAAAATTAGATATTATGGCAAAGAGATTTCAAAGTGAGTCAGGAGGTCATTCCAGAGATTACACTTATGCACGTCTCAAGAGGATCTAATAGACTGCCACAGTATTCAGTGTCTTAAATGGGGGGCTTCTGAGGGCCCTAGAGATATCTAGACATTATAGGTAGAGTAGACAACCTCAGGAATTCGACCCTCTTTCATTCATACTTACTTTGGAATATATGCTCCCCAATGTAACAGAGTTAGATTCATTTATAAGTTCCCTACACATGGCTCTTCTACCCCTTTTATTTATTTTTTATTTTTTTATTTTTTTAATTTTTATTTTTATTTTTTTACATTTCTCAATTAAATGTAATGGATACTTGTACATTTTTTAAAATATATTAAAATATATATATATTTTAAATATATTACACAATATATTTGGTTCATAGTAATGCATTCATACAGTATTTGTCCTTTTGGTTTTTTTTTCTTTTTCTCTTTTGCTTATTTTCATTTTTTTTTAAACTTTATTTTGTACATTTAATAATTGAAAACATAAACAATTAGAAACTAAAAAGTAAACACAGATGAATAAATATATACATTTCTCAATTAAATGTAATGGATACATGTAAATTTTTTTTAATCAAACAATATATTACACAATATATTTGGTTCATAGTAATATAATTACAGGTTCAAATAAAAGGGGCACAAAATGCCCCTTTTATTTGAACCTGTAATTAGCACTATACTCTTTATTTTTTTTTTTTTAAGATTTTATTTATTTATTCATTTATCCCCCCCTTGCTGCTTGTGCTCACTGGGTCAGCTAACCACGCCGTGCGGGCGGGCTTGCCCTCACCAGGAAGCCCCGGGAACCGAACCCAGGGCCTCCCATATGGTAAACGGGAGCCCTACTGATTGAGCCACAGCCGCTTCCATTATACTCTTTAAATATATGTCCCAGAGATTTAAGTCTTTGGTCTGTTCATATGCTGGTTGAGTCCTAATCTCAGCAGAGTTGCAACACCTACTCTCCAGTTCACTGGACTCGCCCAGGACAATTAACAAAAGGGCAGTGATGGACAACTCCCTTCCCCAAAAATATAGAGTATCTAAAACTGCAAGCAATGCAGTTCCATCCATCTTCTCCATGGGATCTAAGCTCTTTCTCAATCAGAAAAAGATTGGGCATCACCATCCCAAAGTCCTCAAGATTGAGAATGAACAAACATAAAGGGGCAGTGTAACTATGGACTAAAGTAGGCTTATTATTATTCTAGCAATGAAGAACTTGTTGCATTGACATAAAGGTAGTGGGGAGAGGGATGAGTAAGTGTAACATGGGGCATTTGGGAAATATTGGTATTGTCCTGCATGACCATTGCAATGACAGACACAGTACATTATACATTTTGTCATAACCTATAAAATTGTGTAGTGCAAAGTGTCATCTCTAATGTAAACCATAGACCATGGTTAGTAGCAATGCTTCAATATGTGTTCTTCTATTCTAACAAATGTTGCTCACTAATGAAAGATGTTAATGGGGAAATTTGTGGAAAGGGGAGTGGGTGGGGTATATGGGAATCCCCTATATTTTTTATGTAACTTTTACATAATCTAAAGCTTCTTTCAAGATAAAATAAAATAAAAATAGTATATAGTGAACTTTATACCATTTTATTTAATCCTTGATTCTGTATGGTCAATATTTTATAGATGACAGAGCTGATAGATAAGCTTTAATAGATTAAGTGGGGAGGGCAAAATGAACCATAAACAGTACAGAAAGAAGAGAAGATAGGTCACAAAAGGATCTCCATTTCAAAGTCTGTCTAGAACCAGTAAGATTTTTGTTACTTTTTTTCTCCTTCTTTGCCCTCGCTCCATTACACTAAATATTTGGAAAACCAGAAATGTCAATATGCTTGGAATTTTGTAAATGAAAGATCTAACACATTAATTTTTAATCCTCTGGATATTCTAGTGTTCTTCAGATATGTTAATAATGCAAAATTGCTTCAGAAAAGCAAAACTATTTCCCTGGAATGCAAACGGCTGAAGGGAGTTATCAAGGGTACAAATCATACCTCTGACATCAAACCTATTAATTTGTACTTACCATATTTTTGGCAATGAAAAATCAAGACAAGTGAGAAGGTTGTCACTAGATTCATTTAGCAAACCTTAGTGCCAAGAATAAAATATAAAATGCTTCGATTATTCCTCCCAAATAAATTTCTTTTTTGATTCAATAAGAAAATATTATCCAGGGCAGAAAAAAACACTGCCGAGCTTCATTGAAAATATAGAGGATGTGAAACAGGTCAATATAAAGGGGTTGGAAGGAGAGGCAAAAGAACAGGGCTCACAGAGAATGTACCTTTTATTATACATTCTTTTAAAAATTTACACAAATAAATTATGAATGTAAACATATTTTAAGTTTGGAGAAGATGAACAAGGCCAAATTTTTATTCAGGCATTCTTAGACTAACCTCTATATATGACTCACCATAAATGGAATTTCAAGAATTTAGAGATTTATGAAATGAGTGGCTGTGGTTTACTATAAACTATCTTAATGCTTCATTAAAATTGTAATTGAAACAAAGCATAGACATGATGCTCATAAATATCAATAATTAGATTGAACACATAGAAAACAAAAATCCATAAGAATCTATTCTGACAGAGTAATGTCTGTTCTAGTGGAAGTTGATAGTTATGAAGAATATGAACAAAGAAACAACTAAATGCTTTAAATTTAATTTGAAAATACTTAATACCAACTTTCCCACCTTCAGCTTATTCATTCAACAAATGAATATAGTACTCATTTAGTTTGTGGCAATGACAATGCATTAAATAGTAACTCCATGATAGAAGCGTCTTTAATTCTCCCCCGAGAGTTGCCACATCACTTCTCCCTTGCCATTGATCTCCTAATCAGGGCTAAGAATTCAAGACCCCCCCACACACACTTTAAAACAATGAGCAGATTATAGATGACTTGAAGGTGAGAAAGCTTTCAGATATTAATTAATATAAGAATATCACCTAGTTATGGTAGAAGATGAAATGTGAAGGCACATCTACTTCTTTCAGGTAACATGCATTTTCAGTGTTCTTCAATACCATACCATTGTTGTAGAAGTAAGAGAAGTAACTCTAATTCCAGGCCAAGGTAGAAAGGCAGGCAAAATTTTAACCCAGCACCCCTCAGATAATACCATTTGGTGATTAAACATTCACATTAACACCTGGTCCTGCCTGAATTTAGTTTATTCACTCTTCCAGAGACTACCAATATGTCTAAGGAATGATAAGCCTCCCGACCAAATTTGAGACTGATTACCCAGCATGAAAAACCAAGATCCAAAGTTGGAAAGACATCCAGCTGGACTAGAAACATCTGATCATCTTGAACTATTAATTCTATCTCATCTGGCTTATGCTTTCTTTAGCTAATTTGTAAAGAAATCCACTAAAAGATAATATCATGTGCGTAGGGTTGGGGAGGTATTAATGTAATCACGGAGAACTATTTGAGGTATCAGGTAACACAGCATGTGCTCTATTGTACCATAACAGCATATAAGGCACCAAAGCCCAAAGCCAATTAGCTAACAGTGTCTAAATAACCTCAGAGTCCTGTCCAGGTCATAAATGGATCAGAATCAAGACTTTTAAAAACAACTTCCAAATATGGATCCTAATATTTTTGTGTCATCCATTGTGTCTATAAGCCTTCTGTACTATGCAGCTAAAGTAACAATAATTGCTTATTTACCTGCTATTTTCTAATCACTAGAGTAGCACAATGGAACAGAATTGAGGTTTCCATGGGAATAACATGCTGGTATATTTCTTGCTTTTCATAAAGTAAAATGCCACCAGAATTGCACAATCAGCCCTTGGCTATTCATCCATGCAAGTATAGGTGTATACCAATGTGATGTGAAGCTGTCAAGACTGACCCACCAGCAATTGAGCATGAACACTGTATTGCTATTTGAGTTGTAGAAAAGACATAAATTGAGTCATCTCTTGATTACCAATGAATCTGCTGCTTTTACAAGGAGACTGTCCAGGTTAAGGTCAGAAAATAACTAGTCCTCCAAACATTTTGTTGTCTAAATCTTACCCTTAGAAGTATAAAATAAAATTTGTAAACTAGGGTAATTCTGTATGTACACCCTAGCACTGAAAAAAACATGTCAATTCAAATGAAATTAGGGAAAAAACTAGTAAGTTTGGGGAGGGTTGGTAAAAAAAAATAATGCCAAGCAGAAATTTCTTTGTAAAATAAAATTTCTAAAACAATTAGAAAACTTGCAGTTTATGTCAATTTGCATGGCTAAGATTTTACCTCTTATAGAGTCCATGAATGAGCCTTCTTAATCTCTTGTTGCAAGGAGCAGAATAGACTGATGACTACAGCTCTTACCCCTCTGTAGCTATCTCCATGTTTGCATCAAGGTCACTCTTCCCATGGGCTGATCCCAACCAATGCCTGAGAGTGCCAGGGGTGCAAATACTGTCCATCTTGTGAGATGCCAGACTTTTCCAAGGGGCCACTGTATTTCAATAACTACATATAGACCTGGCCAAAACTATCTTGAACTGCGCTGCAATCTTCTTACCCAATATTCTTTCATTCTCTCTCTCACAGGTTTCTGGCCTGCATTAAAGTCTGAAGGTTCTCTCAGTCTTATCTAGCTTCCTTTCCTTGATCTTTCGCAGTCATGTACCCCAATAAAGCTATGGCACATCTAATCCAATCTTGATGTCTTCTCAGAAAACTCTAACCAGCATGAATGATGCCAGGAGATGTCCAAAAAGATAAGCAGTAAGATGGGGTTTGGCAACTGGCTTACTCATCACCCACTAGGCAGAGGATGCTATTCTAAGTGTTATGTGGGTGTACAAGGTGAAAGCCTAATTGATAAATGTCACTTGTGATGTCCCAGTGGAGGAGAATGCCCTTGAAGGAACAATGACTCAGGCATTTGAAAGATATAGAAAGAATATGCCTAAAAGGACAACGAGGTAGACTGGTTATTGCTAAGTTATATGGATAACTGACGGAGGATAATGAGTAACTGACAGAGGGATAATGAGAATCTGAGGGCTGTTAACAGTGATGTTTTGAGAACTCTGAGACAGCCTTGCAAGAGACTTTACAAGTTTCTTCTTTCCCTCTTAGTTACTCAGCCACTGCTACAATATGAACAAGTCTTAGATATTCTTCAGGATGGCAAGAGATGAGCAGGTGAAAAGATGAGCCATTCTAGTTAAGTCATTGTGGACCAGACATCCCTCACCTTAACACAACAACTGACTGTGGAAATATGAATAATCCCAGCTGAGATCACCTAACCCTGACCCAGAGCAACAGAACATCCCAGCTAAACCCAGACCAAATTGCAAGTACACAGAATCATGAATAAATAAATACTTGCTCTTTTAAGTCAGTAAGTGTTATTGGAGAGTGTTATGTGGAAAAAACTGGTACACCTATTACTTAAGCAGTTACCTTAATGCACAAAAGCTCAAGCTCTAGAGTCAAACAGACTTACATTCAAGACTGGGTTCTGTGTTTCACTAGAGTAAGTTACTTAACATTTTTATGCCTCAATATAAAATGGAGATAGCAATAATAGTATCTCATAGGATATTGTAAATAATAAATGTGATAATGTTTATAAATGATTTGGAAAATATTTG
The DNA here is from genome assembly GCA_026826555.1 of Tolypeutes matacus. NCBI lineage: Eukaryota > Metazoa > Chordata > Mammalia > Cingulata > Chlamyphoridae > Tolypeutes > Tolypeutes matacus. The sequence continues at coordinate 414,693 of JAKSZT010054494.1, read as the reverse complement.
GCATATAGAAAACACTCTAAAACTAAACTATTACCATGGCTTTTATATAACTATTGGCCAGTAGTATTTCTTTTTTTTATTATTACATTTACTTTTTTAATTAGAGAAGTTATGAAGTTACAAAACAATCGTGCATAATGTGCACAATTCCCATACATCACCCCTCCACCAACACCTTACATTGTTGTGGAACTTTGTTACAGATTATGAAAGAACATCATCAGACTTTTACCACTAACTATGGTCCATAGGGTACACTTGGTATATATATATATTTTTTCATATACCCCCCTATTGATTACATTTACTTTTTGAAAAGGAGGATGTCATCTTCTCAAAGTGAAGACAAGTAGCATAAAAGATTTTCTTCTTATGATGGGCACAAATTTAAATTTTCATGTAGAACTATCTTCCAGACAATAGTTCTTTGAGTCTGCTCAATTTCCTTAATTCATATCAGTGGGGTTACGTACTGTTCATCCTTCAATGTCTGGCTAGCTTCACTCAATATAAGGTCCTCAAGATTCAATTATATCTTCCCTACACATGACTCATCTGTCCCTTCTATTTAAACCTATACTTGGTGCTGTACTTTGTAAATTCACGTCCAAGAGACTCGAGTCTTTGGGCTAGCCATGTGTCAGCTGGGCCCGGAACCTTAGCGGAGTTGCAACACCTACTCTACAGCTCATTGGACTCACCCAGGACAACTAACAAGGAGATGTTGATGGACAACGCCCATCCCAAGGAACAGAGAGAGTCTGCAACTACAAGCAAGATAGTCCCATCTATCTTCCCCATGGGATATAAGCCCCCTCTCAATTAGAGGTGGAGTGGACATCACCGTCCCAGAATCCTCAGGATTGGGGAAAGAACTATGGACTAGAGTGGACTTACTGATAATCTACTATAGACATATTGTGATTCTAACAATGCAAGAAATTACAACATTGATGTGGAGCCAGTGGTCACTGGAGGCCTGGGGGCAGGGAGAGGTAAAAACAGTTGTAATATGGGGGCTTTTTCAGGACTTGGGAATCATCCTGAATGACACTACAATGACAGATATAGGCCATTTGATATCATCACATTACATACAGAGCTGTGTGGGAGAGAGTGTAGACTGCAATGTGAACTATGGTCCATGCTTAATGACAAAGCACCAGGATGTGTTTATCAATTGCAATGAATGTGCCACACTAATGAAGGATGTTTATGTGGGAGGTTGTTGGAGGTGTGGGAGGTGGGGCATATGGCAATCCCTATATTTTTTGTGTAACATTTATGTAATCTAAGTATCTTTTAAAAAAAAATTATTAAAAAAATTTTTCGTACCTTGACATCCATCTCTGGTTTAATCTGTCGTTAAATATTGAGTCAACTGAAGTCCAAGTCTGTGGCCGAGACTAGAGTAACAAATAAGACTTGGACCAGGATGGATGATTGGCCCAGGCTTCCAACACAAACAGACAAATAAACAAAACAACCCATTTGTGCTTCGTTGTACCACTAGGAATATAAGATTCTAACCAGAAAAACTCAAATCCTGTTTAACTATGTGCTGTTCCAACTATACCTAAAGTACTATGCTTATTTCTAAGAACCACAATATTAGAAGGATATTGACTAATTATAATACATTCAGAATAAGACAAACAAGATGATGAAATATCTAGAAATCATTTCACAAGAAACAGTTGGGAAAAGTGTGGAGGATTAGCTAATACGAATTCTCATGTATTTGAAAGCCTGCTATGTGAAAGAGTGATTAATCATAATCATTGATTAATGGGGATGACCATCATAATGCCTGATGCATAGAATTCTTTTGAGGATTAAATGAGTATATATGTATATATGTATATAATTCTTATTTTTTTGTATAGGAGAGTATTTTATTTCTTGGTGTCAACTGGAATGAAATAAGATGCCAATATGAGACTGATATAAATGTAATCTTTTAAATAATTTTTTAAAAATTTTATAAATACTGTGAAAATTTTGGAAATCTGTAAGGAAGAAAATGAAATCATCTATCTTTCATCACATTATTAATATGATGATACAATGCTTGCTTTCTAGTCTTTCCAGTCTTTTGTGTGTTTTAATTTTTATTTTTTAAAGAAACTTAGATTATATAAATGTTACATTAAAAAAAATAAGGGATTCCCACATGCCCTGCTCCGCATTTCTCCCTCACTTTCTTACATTAACAACATCCCTCGTTAGTGTGGTACATTCATTGCAATTGATGAACACATTTTGAAGCATTGCCACTAAGCATGGATTAAAGTTTACATTGTAGTTACACTCTCTCAAACCCAATTTGTAGGTTATGGCAAGCTATATAATGGCCTGTATCTGTCATTGCAATGTCATTCAGGACACTTCTCAAGTCCTGAAAATGCCCCCATATTATACCTGTTTTTCCCTCTCCCTGCCCTCAGAACCCCAGTGGTCACTGCCTCCAAATCAATAAAATAATTTCTTCCATTGATAGAATCACAATAAGTCTATACTAGAATACCAGTAAGTCTACTATGGTCCATAGTTCATTCCCCAAATCCTGAGGACTCTGGGATGGTGACATCCACTCCACTTCCAATTGAGAGGGGGATTCAATCCCATATAGCTTATTGGATGGGGCTCTCTTGCTTGCAGTTGTAGACTCTTGGTTCCTTGGTACAGTGATTGTCCATCATCACCTCCTTGTTAGTTTTCCTGGGTGAGATCAATGAACTGGAGAGTAGGTGTTGCCACTCCATTGAGATTCAGGGTCCAGCTGGTACACAGACAGCCTAAAGATTTAAGTCTCTTGGACATACACCTACCAAATCTAGTACTAATTATAAGTTCAAATAGTAGGGCAGAAGAGCCATGTGTAAGGAAACTACAACTGAGTCCAACTCTGTCACACAGGGGAAGCATAAATTCCAAAGTAGGGCTCACTGGTGAGGCTCCTAACTCCTGAGCTATCTGCACTGACTATAATATATGGATGTCTTTAGAGTCCTCAGGAGCCCTGATATTTGAGATAGTATCTGTTTGAGCAGTCAATGACATAGTGCTGAGACGTGCATAAGTGTAACCTTTCGTATGACCACCCAACTCATTTTGAAGTCTCTTAGCCTTACAAACTCATTTGTCTTTACCTTTTCCCCCTTTTGATCAAGGTCTTTTTCCAGTTGCATTGCTAGTTGGTGCTTGGTAGTAATCCCTTGGTCCCAGTGAGGCTTATCCCCAGGTGTCATGTCCCATGCTGGGGGGAAAGTAATGTATTTATATGCTGAGTTTGGCTTAGAGAGAGGCCATATTTGAACAACAAGGAGGCTCTTAGGAGGTAACTCTTAGGTACCTTATAATACTAGGCTAAGTTTCAATTTCAAGAGTAAAGGTTCATAAGAACAGTCATCAATATCAAGGGTCCATCAACGAAACTTCCGCATTCACCAGTCATCACCCCTATACTCAGGGGATTCTCACTGATCCATTAGAGATTGTGACAGAACTCTCCAGGGTGGGATTTCTATATTCTTTTGGTTATTGTGTGAATCTCCACCCACCATGACAATGCTCCATGAACATTTGAGCCCATTTATATGCCTTATATGTATGCTCAGGTGAACTTCCTCCCATGTACACCCCATCACTGTCACCCTGACCCAATGATCTTCCCCTGCCACAGTTGTAACCCTTCTGTGATCCAAAGCCCCTTCAAAAATGAAGCCAACAAAATAGCCAAATACAATTAATAAGGTAATGAATTGATAATTTTAAAAATAAGAAATAAAATATAAAAAAATTAAAAAGATAAAAATACAAAAATTGGGGATAATAAAAAATAAAGAAAAAATAATTAAAACGTTTTTATGACATTTTGCCTTTCATTACTGTAAGATCTGTTGTCCTGTATGTACAGTCACATTTTCTTCCATTTATTTCCCCAGTGTCTTACGTTTTTCATTTTGTGTTTAAATATGTTTTAGGTTACAGAAAAGTCACATACTGAATATAGAGGACTCCCATATACCTGACATTCCCCCCTCTTCCCCTTTCCTCTATTAATAACATTGTATACGTGGATGGTATGTTTGTTAAAACTGATGTACAAATATTGAAACATAGCTACTAACCATGGTCAATGGTTTACATTATGGTTTACATTTTGGGCCATATACTTTTATAAATTTTGATTAAATTTAACGTGACCTGTATCCATCATAGCAAGATCATGTAGAACACTTCCATCACCCACAAAATGTCCCCTGTTCCATCTATTCCACTCCTCCCTCCCCCTCCCCTCAAGACCTATGGCAACCACCAGGCTTCACTCCCTGAAGGGCAAGATTCATGGAGTTCAGGCAAGATGGCGTTGGTGTAGGAGGGCGCACACTGCAAGCTCCCAGAGCAAGGCGGATTGGGGACGGGGTCCTGCCCGGGGGTCTGTGCTGTGCACGCGTGGAGTGAGA
>JAKSZT010054494.1:275847-340224 GCA_026826555.1 Tolypeutes matacus | reverse complement strand
CCTGGCAACAAGGGATTAATACCAAGTGCCAACTGGCAACACAACTGGAAAAAGACCTTGAATAAAAGGGGGAAATGGTAAAGACAAATGAGTTCAAGTGGCTAAGAGACTTCAAAGAGAGTCGGGAGGTCATCCCAGAGGTAACTCTTTTGCACACCTCAGTAGGAGCTCATAGAACATCTAAGTGCCTATCACGGCACTCAGTGGGGTTCCTGAGAGCTCCGGAGACACCCTGGTCCTATATAAGGGGGAATAGCCCCAGAGACTGATGCCTTATCAATGGGTTCTATTTTGGAATCTGTGCTCCTGAGAGTGGCAGAATTAGACTCAAATAAGTCCTCCCTGCACATGGTTCACCAGTCCCTTCTATTCAAACCTATATGTGATGCTGGAGTTTTTAGGTATACTTCCAGAGACTGGAGCCTCCCGCCTACCTATGTGCCAGGTGTGCCTGAAATCTAGGTGGAGCTGCAACTCCTACCCTACAGCTCAATGACTCATCCAAGTCACCTGGTGAGGAGACAACGATGGGCAATGGCCATCCCAGGGAATGGAGAGGGCCTGCATCTGCAGGCAGGATCATCCCACCCACCATATCCATGGGATATAAGCCCTCTCTCACTTGGAGTTGGAGTGGACATCACCATCCCAGTCCCCTTAGGATTGGGGGAAGAACTATGGAGTAGAGTGGACTTGATAGTATTCCCTTGTTCACATATGGTGATTGTAGCAATGCAAGAAATTATAACAATGAGGTGGAGCCAGTGGCCACTTGAAACTTTTGGCGTTGGGAGGGGATGAGCAGTTGAAATTCAGGGGCTTCTTTGGGAGTTGGAGGTTGTCCTGAGTACTGTTGTGGCAACGGATGTAGGCCATTTTAAATCAGCACACACCACTCAGAACTGAGTGGGAGAGAGTGTGGTCTACAGTGTCAACTGTGGTCTATGGTTGGTGGCAAGGCTCCAGGATGTGTAAGTTCATTGAGGGTGGTGGGCCACACTTGTGGGAGTTGTTTGTGTGGAATGTGGTGGGAGGTGTGGGAGTTGGGCAACATGGGAATCCCGGTGGGTTCTGTGTAATATTTTGGGTAACTAAGCACCTCTTAAAATATATGTATATATATATAAATAACATTTTTGCAAGCAAATACTCATATATGCATATATATTTATATATCATTTTGCAAATGTTTGTATGTATTGTGAGAATTTTTATTTTTACCCATAATAAAAAAAAAAAGGAACATAGACAACAACAAGGAAATAGAATAAGAGGAAAGAAGTGTCAAAGTGAAACCTTACCACACACACAAAAACAACATCAAAATAAAACCGTAGAGTATAAAGAGAAGCTGATCAACCGAATAAACCCATCAAGATAAACAGAAGCCTAGACACCAACAAAAAATTACAAGCCATAGTAAGAAACAGGAAGACATGGCCCAGTCCAATGAACAAACTAAATAACATTTGGAGATGCAGAACATGGAATAACTAATCAATAATGTCCAAACAAATATCATGAATCAACTTAATGGAGTGAAGAAAGAGATTAAAGATGTTAAGAAGAAACTGGGAGAACATACTAAAGAAATTTTAAACATACGTAAAAAGATAATGGATCTGATGGTGATGAATGGCACAAAGCAAGAAATAAAAAATACACTGGAAGCACATAAAGCAGATTTGAACAGGTAGAGGTAAGAATCAGTGTTGTGGAAGACAGTACACCAGAATTCAGAGAGATAGTAGAACAGATCGATAAAAAGAGAAAAAAATTCAGCAGGGACTTAGGGATTTGAATGAAAACATGAAATGCACAAATATATGCATTATAAGCATCTCAGAGAAAGAAGAGAAGGGAAAGGGGACAGAAGGTGTGTTGGAGGATATAATGGCTGAAAATTTCCCAAACCTATTGAGGAACATGGACATTCATGCTGAGGAAGTGCAGCACACCCCAGACAGTATAAATGCTAACAGGTCTACTCCAAGACATATACTTGTCAAATTGTCCGATGTTCAAGATCAAGAGAGAATACTGAAAGTAGCAATAGAAAAGAAATTCATCACATACAAGGGAAGCTCGATAAGATTAAGTGCTGATTACTCATCTGAAACCATGGAGGAGAGAAGGCAATGGTATGAGATAGTTAAGGTGCTAAAGGAAAAGAATTTTGTGTCCAGGAAAGCTGGCATTCAAAAATGAGGAAGAGTTAAAAATATTCACAGATAAAGAGAAATTAAGAGAGTTTGTCAATAAGAAACCTGCCCTTCAAGAAATACTAACAGGAGTTCTGCAGGTTGAAAGGTAAAATAAGAGAGAGAGTTGGAAAAGAGTCGAAGAACAACTAAAAAGATAAAAATAGAAATAAAATCAACATATGGCATACATAAACCTAGAGAAAATATTGTTAAGTAATTAATTCTGTGACACCATTAACATTGAATGTTAATGGTTAAAACTCTACGGTCAAGAGATACAGATTGGCAGAATGGATAAGGAAATATGACCCATCTATATGCTTTCTACAGGAACTCACCTTAGACCCAGGGACAGAAGGAGGCTGAAAGTGAATGGTTGGAAAAGAAATTTACATGCAAACAATAACCAAATAAGAGCATAAGTAGCTATATTAATATCGGACAAAATAGACTTTAAGTGCAAAACTATTGTAAGAGACAAAGAAGGTCACTATATACTAATAAAGGGATAATCTATGAATAATAAAGAACAATCATATTATGCACCTAACGAGTGCACCTCAAAGTACATGAGGTAAGCACTGGGAAAACTAAGTGGAGAAATAGATGCTTCTACAATTATAGTGGGGATCTTTAATACACCATTATCACCATTAGACAGAACATCTTAAAGAAAAATCAATAAAGAAACAAAGACTTTGAATAACATATTAGTGGATCTGGACCTAATAGACATATACAGGACACTACACCCAAATACCATGGGATATACATACTTCTCAAATGCACATGAATCATTCTCCAAGATAGACCACATGCTAGGCCACAGAACAACTCAATAAATTCAGAAAGACTGATATTATACAAAGTAATTTCTCTGACCACAATGGAATGAAGGTGGAAATCAATAAAGTCCAGAGAATCAGATGTAGCACAAAGATATGGAAGATAGACAACACACAATTAGACAAACAGTAGGTCAAGGAGGAAGTTGCAAAAGAAGTCAGTAACTACTTTAAAACGAATGAAAATGACAACACAACATATCAAAATCTATGGGATGCAGCAAAAGCTGTACTGAGAGGGAAATTCACAGCCATAAATGCATAAATCAAAAAAGATGAAAGAGCTAAAATAAAAGACCTAACTGCATACCTGGAGGAATTAGAAAAAGAACAACAAATTAACCCCAAAGGAAGTAGATAAAAGGAAATAACAAAGATTAGAGCAGAACTAAATGAAATAGAAAATAAGAAAACAGTAGAAAAAATAAACAAACCCAAAAGCTGACTCTTCAAGAAGATCAATAAAATTGAAAATCCCTTAGCTAGACTAACAAAGAAAAAAGAGAGAAGACGCAAATACACAAAATAAGAATGAGGAAGGGGATATCACCACTGACCCTATAGAAATAAAGAGTATCATAAGAGGATAATTTGAAAAATTATATGCCAACAAGCAGGATAATTTAGAGGAAACTGACAAATTCCTAGAAACACACAAGCAGCCTACATTGATGAAAGAAAAAATTGATAAACTCAACAGACCAATCCCAAGTTAAGAGAATCAGTCATCAAAAACCTCCCAACTAAGAAGAGCCCAGGACCAAATGGCTTCACAGGTGAATTCTACTAAACATTCTGGAAAAAACTAACACCAGTCCTGCTTAAATTCTTCCAAAAAATAGAAGTGGAAGAAACATTGGCTAACTCATTCTATGATGCTAACATAACCCTAATATCAAAGCCAAACAAAGATGCCACAGGAAAGGAAAATTACAGACCAATCTGTCTAATGAACTTAAATGCTAAAATCCTCAACAAAATACTTGCTAGTGGTATCAACAATACATCAAATGAAATATACACCATGACCAAAGGGGTTTCATCCTGGGTATGCAAAGATAGTTCAACATAAGAAAATCAGTCAATGTAATACACCACATAAACTGATCAAAAGAAAAAAATCACATGATCATCTCTATAAATGCAGAAAAAATGTTTGAAAAAATACAGCACTCTTTCCTGATAAAAACAATGAAAAAAATAGGAATAGAAGGAAACTTTCTCAACATGATAAAGGGTGTATATGAAAAACCCAAAGCTAACATCATATACAATGGTGAAATCCTAAAAGCTTTCTCCCTAAGATTGGGATCAGGACAAGGATACCCACTATCACCACTCCTATTTAACATTGTGTTAGAAGTACTTGCTCAAGCACTGAGGCAAGAAAAAGATATTAAAGGTATCCAAATTGGAAAAGAAGAAGTAAAAGTTTTACTATTTGCAGATGACATGATCCTATATATAGAAAGCCCTGAGAAATCTATGATAAATCTTCTAGAACTCAAAAATGAGTTCAGTAAAGTCGCAGGTTATAAGATCAATGCACAAAAATCAGTAGCATTTCTGTACACGAATAATGAGCAATCTGAGGAGGAAATCAGGAAAAAAAGTACCATTTACAATAGTAACTAAAAGGATCAAATACCTAGGAATAAATTTAACTAAGATGTAAATGACTTATACACAGAAAACTACACAACACTGTTAAAGGAAATCAAAGAAGAATTTAAAAAATGGAAGAATATTCCCTGTTCATGGATAGGGAGACTAAACATCATTAAGATGTCTATTCTAACTAAACTAAACTACAGATTTTATGCAATCCCAATAAAAATCAAAGCATTTTTTATTGAATTGGAAAAACTAACTATGAAATTTATTTGGAAGGGCAAGAGGCCCCGAATAGCCAAAGACATATTGAAAAAGAAAAATGAAATTGGAAGAATCACACTACCTGACTTTAAAACATACTACAAGGCTACAGTGGTCAAAACTGCATGGTATTGGCACAAGGTTAGACATACTGCCAATGGAACAGAATTGAGAGTTCTGATAAAGATCCTCACATATACAGTCACCTGATATTTGACAAGGTCACAAAGCCCACTTAACTGGGAGAGAATGGCCTCTTCAACAAATGGTGCTTGGAGAACTGGATATCCACATCCAAAAGAATGAGAGAGGAACACCATCTCATACCTTTGAAATCATAAAGCATATGGCAACATGGATGAACCTGGAGGACATTATGTTGAGTGAAGCAAGCCAGACACAAAAGGACAAATACTGTATGAATGCATTACTATGAACCAAATATATTGTGTAATATATTGTTTGATTAAAAAAATTTACATATATCCTTTACATTTAATTGAGAAATGTATATATTTATTCATCTGTGTTTACTTTTTAGTTTTTAATTGTTTATGTTTTCTATTATTAAATGTACAAAATAAAGTTTAAAAAAAATCAACTCAAGATGGATCAAAATCTAAGTATAAGAGCTACTACCATAAAGACTTTGGAAGATAATGTAGGAAAGCATTTACAGGACCTTGAAACAGGAAACAGTTTCATGAACCTCACACCAAAAGCATGAGCAGCAAAAGAAAAATAGATAAGTGGGATCTCCTCAAAATTAAGAATTTTTGCATCTCAAAGGGGGTTATCAGGAAAGTAAAAAGACAGCCAACCCAATGGAGGAAAATATTTGGCAACCATATATATGATAGGAGCCTAATATCCAGCATATGTAAAGAAATCCTACACCTCAAAAAGAAAAATAAAAAGAATCCATTCAAAAAATGGGCAAGTGACTTGAAAAGACATTTCTCCCAGGAAGAAATACAAATGGCTAAAAAGCATATAAAAAGATGCTCAACCTCATTAGCTATTAAGGAAATGCAAATCAAGACTACAATGAAATACCATCTTACACCCATTAGGCTATTAAAAAAACAGAGGACTACAAGTGTTGGAGAGGATGTGGAGGAATGGGAACCCTCACCCACTGTTGGTTGGATTGTCGAAAGGTCCAGCCACTGTGGAGGACAGTTTTGCAGTTCCTTAATAAACTAACTATAGAACTGCCATATGATCCAGCAGTTCCACTCCTGGGTATATACCCAGAAGAATTTAAAGCAAGGACACGAAAAGATATATGCATACCTATGTTCATAGTGGCATTATTCACTATTGTCAAAAGTTGGAAACAACCCACTTGCCCATCAACAGACGAATGGATAAACAAAATGTGGTACATACATACAATGGAATATTACTTAGCTGTAAGAAAGAATACAGTGCTAAGACATGGGATAACATGGATGAATCTTGAGGACCTTAACTTGAGTGAAGCAAGCCAGGCATTGAAGGACAAATATTACATGATCTCACTTATGTGAATTAAGCAAATTGAGCAGACTCAGAGAGCTATTGCCTGGAAGATAGGTTTACAGGAAATAGAAAGGGAGAAGAAGGTTGTGAACCAATGCCCATATGGGTGAATCTATGATAAGGTGGAAGTGTGTAGTTGGCCAGAGAAGGAATATGACAGGAGTGTAGTGATACTATTGGGTTTGGCAGTGTAGGTTTGATAAGAGGGTAGAGTGGGGAGGGTATGTTGGAAAGTTCATGGAATTGGGGGAAGGGCTGGGGGAAGGACCAGATGAACACTGGGGAATGGCAGATATGTGGTTGAAAGTACAAAGTTGGGAATGCTTTCATGGCAATAAGACAAGGAAGCATTACTGGTTTAGGGTGTTGAAAGGGGGGGAATTCAGGACAGGGTGCAACTAGGGAAGCCTTCTAGGGAGTGTGTGAGTGATCATTTTGTAATAATGTATTGTATCAGTGGATGGAGACCTACATAATGAGTAGGAAGGAGTTGGACTCTCACCCTGGGGAGGACCAATATGTTCTCAAACAAAGGGGTGGGAGTATCTTGATAGCATGGGTAGTTCCTAATACGGGAGGACATACTTGTGTGTCAAGACCTCATTTTTGTTGCAAGTAACTGTGAATCTTGTCATCCAACAAGTGAAGATGGGTGGTTTCCGTGGGCCCCAAGGGGAGTGGGAGGGAGGAATTGAATAGATGGAATGGGGTATTTAATGGGCAATGGAAGTTTTCTACAAGATCTTGCAATGATGGACACAGGTCATGTTAATTATCACCAAAATATATAAAAGTGTATGGTTAAAAATGTAAACCATTGACCATGGTAAGTAGTTATGTTTCACTATTTGTATATCAGTTGTAACAAAGGTACCATCCGCATATAAAAAGGTATTAATTTGGGAAGGGGGGAAAGGTGGAGGATATTGGGTATATGGGAGTCCCCTGTATTCTGTATGTAACTTTGCTGTGACTTAAAACTTCTTTGAAAACAAACTGAAAAAGGGTAAGACACTGGGGATAAATGGAAGAAAATGTCACTGTACATATAGGACAACAGATATTACAGTGATGAAAGGCAAAATGTCAAAAAATTTTAAAAATATTTTTCATTATTTTTTAATATCTCAATTTTTAAATCTTATCTAATTTTTAGTTTTTAAAATTTTTATGTATTTTATTTCTTATATTTAATCCTATCATTATTAATTCATTTTCATATTAATTGTATTTGGCTATTTTATTGGCTTCATTTTTTAAGAAGCTTTGGATCACAGAAGGGTTACAATTGGGGCAGGGGAGAATCATTGGTGTGGGGTGTCAGTGATGGGGGATACATGGTATGAAGTTCATTTAGACATACATGTAAGATATATACATACACATGTATATGTCAAATTCATTAATCACCTTTGTTCCATAGCTTTATGCAGTAAACTAACAATATATATGATCAAACAGAGAGTAAAAAGTGAATGAATCAAACCTAAGGGACGCGTGGAAGTTTGGTAAACTATAAACTATAAACATCAGCTCTGGGAGACCCATGCAGCTAGTCAGATTTGTTAGGGTATTTCTTCACTCAAACCCTTATTTGGAGAGTCATATAATAATCTTTGTAATCCTGTGTTTGTAAATTTCCCATTTGCTTTTCTTTGATCATTTGACTCTACACCATCTCTTCTTGCCGAGGCCAAAGAAATTGTACAGACTGGTGACTGAAATTGAAAGAAAGTTTAAATGCTCCAAGTCTTATTTTAAGCTCTGGAAGTGGTGTGCCAGATGCATCTGTAGTTAAAAAAATTCCCTCCAATAGATTTAGTAATCCTCAGGAACATGTGAGTGTATGTTATTGGCTCATTGCTTCTAGATGTCTCATGTCCAAAAGAGAATTTTCAATGAAGGTGGTCTGTGGATGAAAATTATGTGGAGAGTTTAAGAGTTATAAGTAAATTTTCTAAATTTTCAGATTTTCCTTTTCTCTTACAGAAACACCACTCCACCTCTCTACTACCAACTTATTACTCTGGTGATTTATCATTTAACAAAAACTTCCATAATTTCACTAAGAATGAAGTCACAATAATCTGGATCCCTTAAGAGAGCGCTATCTTAGCCAATTGAGCCCAAGTAAAGGAGCCACCAAACAGTGGATACCTGCAATACCACCCCTTACAGAACAAAATTAATGTAGGTCTATGGTGACCTAAAACTCTAGGGCCTTCCTATCTAAAGCAGCCTTGTGAAGCTCTGACCTCAGTGTATTCAGTCCTCTGAAAGGACAAAGGCATTAATACAGCCTCCCAACACCATTTATCTTTCATACATAAAGTAAATCATACAATAATAGAAACCATTAACAATATTTTAAAAAGCAACAGAAACCTATGGAACTGCCTCATCTATACTTTTTGAAAAGAAATCATTTTAACAAAGAAAGACACAAAGCTTGGTTTAATTTAGATACTGCAGCATTTGGTATCTGCTATCATTTGTTTGCAGCAGAGAAACCCAAATCAAAAGCAAGTATTTTCCAAGAACTCTTCCTCCTCATAGACGAGACACAGGTACACAATTTTTGCAAAGACAAATTTGGCTCACTGTATTTTGGAAATGCAGCTCAGTATACCAAAGATGATTTGCTCTAGTACGCTAATGTTATAGATCAAAATATATGAAAGAGAGAGATATAGAGGGGAGAATGCCAGCTTACTAAATTTATGAACAAATATAATGGATCAACTTAATGAAGTGAAGGAAGAAATTAAGGATATTAAGAAGACACTGGGAGAACATGCTGAAGAAATTGTAAACATATATAAAAAGATAACGGATATGATGGTGATCAATGGCACAATCCAAGAAATAAAAAAGACGCTGGAATCACATAACAGCAGATTTGAACAGGCAGAAGAAAGAATTAGTGATGTGGAAGACAGTACATCTGAACTCAAACAGATAGTAGAACAGATAGATAAAAAGAGAGAAAAAAATCAAGCAGGGATATAGGGATTTAAGTGACAATACAAAACTCATGAACATACGCATTACAGGCATCCCAGAAGGAGAAGAGAAGGAAAAGGGAAAAGAAGGAGTGTTGAAGGAAATAATGGTTGAAAACTTCCCAACCCTATTGAGGGAGATGGATGTACATGTCCAGGAAGCACAGCACACCCCTAACAGTATATATCCGAACAGGCTTGCTCCAAGACATATAATTATCAAAATGCCCAATGCTCAAGACAAAGAGAAAATACTCAAGGCAGCAAGAGATAAGAGAACCATCACATACAAGGGAAGCACAATAAGATTAAGTGCTGATTTCTCATCTGAAACCATGGAGGCAAGAAGAAAGAGGTATGACATAGTCAAAGTACTAAAAGAAAAAAACTTCCAACCATGAATTTTATACCCAGCAAAAATGGCATTCAAAAATGATGAAGAGTTCAAAATATTCACAGTAAACAGAAATTAAGAGAGTATGCCAATAAGAAACCTGCACTTCAAGAAATACTAAAGGAAGTTCTTCAGGTTGAAAGGAAAAAACAGGGGAAAGAGAGGTGGAGGAGAGTGTAACAACAACTAAAAAAGACAAAAAGAGAAATAAAAACAATATATGTCATACATAAACCCAAAAGAAAATATGGCTGATGTAAGAAATTCATTGAGAGTAATAACATTGAATGTTAACAGATTAAACTCACCAGTCAAGAAAAATAGACTGGCAGAATGGATAAGAAAATATGATCCATCTATATGCTGTCTACAAGAAAACCAACTTAGATCCAGGGATTCAAGAAGGCTGAAAGTGAATGGTTGGAAAATGGTTATACAGGCAAACAATAACCAACAAAAGGGCAGGAGTAGCTATCCTAATATCAGACAAAATAGACTTTAAATGCAAAACTATTGTAAGAGACAAAGATGGACACTATATATTAGTAAAAGGGGCAATCTTTTAAGAATAGAAAACAATCATAAACATTTATGCACCTAACCAGGTTGCCTCAAAATACATGAGGCAAACATTGGAAAAACAAAGTGGAGATATAGATGCCTCTACAATTATAGTGGGGGACTTTAAAACACAATCATCACCATTAGACAGAATATCTAGACAGAGAATCAATAAAGGAAAACAGACTCTCAATAAAACATTAAAGGACCTGGACCTAATAGACATATACAGAACACTACACTCAAATACAGCGGGCTATCACTTTCTTCTCAAGTGCACATGGATCATACTCCAAGATAGATCACATGCTAGGCCACAGAACAACTCTCAATGAATTCAGAAAGATTGAGATTATACAAAGTAATTCTCTGACCGCAATAGAATGAAATTGTTAATCAGTAAGTGCCAGAGAAACAGATTAGGCACAAAGATATGGAAGTTAAACAACACACTCTTATACAAACAGTGGGTCAAGGAGGAAATTTCAAAAGAAATCAGTAACTACCTTGAAATGAATGAAAATGACAACACGACATAAGAAAATCTATGGGATGCAGCCAAAGCTGTACTGACAGGGAAGTTCATAGCCATAAATGCATATATTAAAAAAGAAGAAAGAGCTAAAATTGAAGACCTAATTGCTCAACTGGAGGAATTGGAAAAACAACAGCAAACTAACCCCAAAGGAAGAAGAAAGAAGGAAATAACAAAGATTAGAGCAGAACTAAATGAAATAGAGAATAAGAAAGCACTAGAAAAAATAAACAAAACCAAAAGCTGCTTCTTCAAGAAGATCAATGAAATTGACAAACCCTTAGCCAGACTAACAAAGAAAAAAGAGAGAGCAGATGCCAATATGCAAAATAAGGAATGAGCAAGGGGATATCACTAGTGACCCCACAGAAATAAAGAGTATCATAAGAGGATACTTTGAAAAATTATATGTCAACAAGAATGATAATTTAGAAGAAATGGACAAATTCCTAGAAACTCACAAGCAGCCTACATTGATGAAAGAAGAAATTGATGAACTCAACAGTCCAATTACGAGTAAAGAGATAGACTCAGTCATCAAAAACCTCCCAACTAAGAAGAGCCCAGGACCAGATGGCTTCACAGATGAATTCTACCATACATTCCAAAAAGAGATAACACCAATTCTGCTTAAGCTCTTCTAAAATATAGAAGTAGACGGAACATGGCCTAACTCATTCTATGATGCCAACATTACCCTAATACCAAAGCCAAAAAAGATACCATGAGAAAGGAAAATTACAGAACAATTTCTCTAATAAATGTAGATGCTAAAATCTTCAACAAAATACTTGCTAATCACATTCAACAACATATCAAAAGAATTATACACCATGACCAAGTGGGTTTCATCCCAGGTATGCAAGGATGGTTCAACATAAGAAAAATCAAGCAATGCAATACACCACATAAACAGATTGAAAGAAAAAAATCACATGATCATATCTATAGATGCAGAAAACGCATTCTACAAAATACAGCACCCTTTCCTGATAAAAACACTGCAAGAGATAGGAATAGAAGGAAACTTTCTGAACATGTTGAAAGGTATATATGTAAAACCCACAGCTAACATCATCTTCAATGTTGAAATCTTAAAAGCATTCCCTCTGAGATTGAGAACAAGACAAGGAACCCACTATCTCCACTCCTATTTAACATTGTCTTAGAAGTACTTCCTTGAGCACTGAGGCAAGAAAAAAGGTACAAAAGGCATCCAAATTGGAAAAGAAGTAAAAATTTCATTATTTGCAGAAGACATGATCCTATATGTAGAAAGCCCTGAGAAATCTACAACAAAGCTTCTAGAACTTATAAAGGAGTTCAGTAATGTCACAGGCTATAAGATCAATGCTCAAAAATCAGTAGCATTTCTGTGCACCAATAAAGAGCAATCTGAGGAGGTAAACAAGAAAATAATATCATTTACAATAGTAACTGAAAGAATCAAATACCTAGGAATAAATTTAACTAAAGATATAAAGTACTTATTTATATACAGGAAACTACACAACACTGTTAAAGGAAATCAAGGAAGACTTAAATAAATGGAATAATATTCCCTGTTCATGGATAGGAAGACTAAACATTATCAATATGTCTATCCTACCCAAACTAATCTACATATTTAATGCAATCCCAATAAAAATCAACACATCATTTTTTTTAAGGAACTGGGAAAACTAACTATAAAATTTAATTGGAAGGTTAAGAAGCCCCAAATTGCCAAAGACATATTGAAAAAGAATAATGAAGTTGGAGGTATCACACTACCTGACTTTAAAACATATTACAAAGCTACAGTGGTCAAAATTGCATGATATTGGCACAAGGATAGACATACCGACCAATGGAACCGAATTGAGAGTCCTGACATAAATCCTTGCATATACAGTCATCTGTTATCCACAAGGCCACCAAGCCCACTCAGTTGGGAGAGAATAAGAGAGGAACACCATCTCACAAGTGGTGCTTGGAGAACTGGATATCCATATCCAAAAGAATGGGAGAGGAACACCTTCTCACACCTTATACAAATATCAACTCAAAATGGATCAAAGATCTAAATATAAGAGCCAAGACCATAAAGACCTTGGAAGATAATATAGGGAAGCATCTACAGGACCTTGTAATAGGAAATGGTTTCATGAACTTCACACCCAAAACATGAGTAGCAAAAGAAAAAATAGATAAATGGGGTCTCCTCAAAATTAAAAAACTTTTGCACCTCAAAGAACATTTTCAAGAAAATAAAAAGGCAGCCTACCCAATGGGAGAAAATATATGGCAACCATATACCTGATAGAAGCCTATTATCTTGCATATATAAAGAAATCCTACACCTCAAAATTAAAAAGAAAAACAACCCATTTAAAAAATGGGCAAGTGACCTGAAAAGACATTTCTCCAAGGAAGAAATACAAATGGCTAAAAGGCACATGAAAAAATGCTTGACCTCGCTAGCTATTAGGGAAATGCAAAACAAAGCTACAATAGATACCATCTTACACCCATTAGAATGGCGCCTATTAAAAAAACAACAGACTATAAATGTTAGAGAGGATTTGGGGAAATGGGAACCCTCATCCACTGCTGGTGGGGTTGTGGAATGGTCCACCAATGTGGAGGACAGTCTGGCGATTCCTCAAATAACTAACTATACATCTTCCATATGATCCAGTGATTTCACTGCTGGGTATATACCCAGAAGAATTGAAAGCAAAGACACGAACAGATATATGCACACCAATAATTATAGCGCCATTGTTCACTATTGCCAAAAGTTGGAATCAACCCCGGTGCTCACCAACAGATGAATGGATAAACAAAATGTGGTACATACATACAATGGAATATTACTCAGCTGTTAGAAGGAATAAAGTGCTAACACAGGGAATAAAATGGATGAAACTTGAAGACCTTATGTTGAGCGAAGCAAGCCAAGCATTGAAGGATGAGCAGTACATTACCTCACTGATGTGAATTAAGGAAATTGGGCAGTCTCCAAGAACCATTGTCTAAAAGATAGGTTTACAAGAAAGAGAAATTTGTGAGCAATCACCCATATGGACATAGTCTATGGAAATGTGATAGAGTGTAGTTGC
This sequence comes from Tolypeutes matacus, assembly GCA_026826555.1. NCBI lineage: Eukaryota > Metazoa > Chordata > Mammalia > Cingulata > Chlamyphoridae > Tolypeutes > Tolypeutes matacus. Next base: position 326,180 of record JAKSZT010054494.1, on the reverse strand, counting down.
ATATTGAAGGGATAGGACAGGTGGGTAGTGATATTATTGGGTTTGGTGGTGCACGGTTGACAGGTGGGTAGATTGGGAAGGGTGAGTTAGAATACCCAGGATACTGGGGGGAGAGGTGGGAGAGGAACCAGGTGATCACTTGGGATTTCTGGGTATGAGGTTGAAAGTGCAGAGGTAGGAATGCTGTTATGGCAATATGACAAGGAAGTGTCACTGGTTTAGGGTGTTGGTTGGGGGGGAGCATTCAGTACAGGGCACATCTGGAGCAGGCTTCTAGGGAGTGTGTGAGCATTCATCCTGTCATAATATGTCATATTAGTGGGTGGAGACCCACACCATGAGGAGTAAGGAGATGGACTCCCATCTTTGGGAGGACCGATTCATCCAGAAACAGACAGGTGGGCGTCTCTTATGAGCAAGGGCGGTTCCTAATAGGGGAGGGTAAACCAGTGTGTCAAGACCTCTTGTTGCATGTAACTATGAATCTTGTCATCCAATGAGTCAAGTCAAGGGTCATCGTGGGCCCCAGGGAGACTGGGGAGGGAGGAACAGAATAGATCAAACAGGGAGTATTTAGTGGCCAGTGGAAATGTTTTTCATTACCTTATAATGATGGACACAGAACATGGTAAATCTCATCAAAACGTATAAAATTGTACGGTCTAAAATGTAAACCATACTGTAAGTCATTGACAATGTTTAGTAGCTATGTTTCCCTATCTGTATAACAGTTAAAACAGTGCTACCATCCACATACAAAAAGGTTTAAATATGGGGTGAGGAAAGGGGGAGGAGGTTGGGTATATGAGAGTCTCTTGTATTCTGTGTGTGACTTTGTTGTAACCTAAAACTTCTTTGAAAATTAAATGAAAAATAGTGAGACACTGGGGAGTGAGAGGGGGAAGGTGCCATGGTATAGACTGGACACCTGATATTGCAGTTATAAAAGGTAAAATGTCAAAAAAAATTTTTTAAATTTCTTTTTCCTATTTTTTTGGATATCCCAATCCTTTAATTTTATTTTAGTTTTGTTTTTTTTAAGTTTTCATGCATTTTATCTCTTACATTTAAACTTATAATTATTATTTCATTTCCCTATTAATTGTATTGGCTATTATATTGACTTCATCTTTAAAGAGGATTTGGATCACAGAAGGGTTACAACTGGGGTGGGAGGGGATCGTTGTTGGGGGGTTCAGGGATGGGGGAGTTCATGGGAGGAAGTTCACCTGAACATACATAAAAAGTATATAAAATTGTTCAAATGCTCACGAGGCATGGTCACAGTGGGTGGAGAATCACTCAATAAATGAGAGAATACAGAATTTCCAGCCTGGAGAGTTCTGCCACATTCTCCAAGGGAGCAGCAACAGTCCCCCAAGTGCAGGGGCAGTGTCTGGCAAAGGAGGATGATCCACTGATGGGCTCCTGTTATTGATTACTAGCCTTACGAGTCTTTTTCTTGAAACTGAAACTTAGCCTATTGTTATGGAGTGCCTAACGGTTGCCTCCTGAGAGCCTCCTTATTGCTCAAATATGGCCTCTCTCTAAAACAAACTCAGCATATGAATGCATTACCTTCCTCACGGCGTGGGATATGACACCCTGGGATGAGCCTCCCTGGCAATGAGGGATTACTACCTAGTGCCAACTGGCAATACAACTGGAAAAAGACCTTGAATAAAAGGGGGAAAAGGTAAAGACAAATGAGTTCATATGGCTAAGAGACTTCAAAGTGAGTTGGGAGGTCATCCCAGAGGTAACGCTTATGCACATTTCAGTAGGACCTCATAGGCTTCCAATGTGGATATCACCCCCAATAGAGGGGCTCCTAAGGGCTCTGGAGACACCAGGTCCTATATCAGGGTGGACAGCTCCAGAGCATGGCACCTTATCAGTGGACCCTACTTTGAAATCTGTGCTCCTGAGAGTGACAGATTTGGACTCAAATATGTCCTCCCCGCACAAGGTCCATCAGTCCCTTCTATTCAAACCTACATGTGGTGCTGGAGTTTGTAGGTGTACTTCCAGAGACTGGAGTCTTTGGCCTGCCCATGTGCCAGCTGGGCCCGGAATCTCAGTGCAGCTGCAACTTCTACTCTTTAGCTCAATGGACTCACCCAGGACACCTGAGGGGGAGATGATGATGGACAACAGCCATCCAGGGAATGGAGAGAGTCTGGAGTATGGTGCCTTGCCACTGGGCCCTACTTTGGACTTTGTCCTCCTGAGAGCGACAGATTTGGACTCAGTTATGGTTTTCCTACATCGCTCATCTGTCACTTCTTTTTTAACCTATAGTTGCTGCTGGAGTTGGTAGGTGTACATCCAAGAGACTTAAATCTTTGGGCTCTACATGTGCTAGCTGGACCATGAGCATCAACAGAGTCACAACAACTACTCTCCAGTTCATTGTACTCACCTAGGACAATTAACAAGGAGGTGAGGATGGACAACCACCATACCAAGGAAATGAGAGAACCTACAACAGCAAGGAAGAGAGTCCCATCCATTGGCTGTATTGGCTTGAAGCCCCCTCTTAATTAGAGGTGGAGTGAATGTCACCATCCAGAATCTTCAGGATTGGGGAATGAACTATGGACTAGAGTGGACTTACAGTTATTCTACTATAGAAATATTGTGATAGTAATAGAAGAAATTACAACATTGATGTGGAGGCAGTGGTCAGTGGAGGCTCTGGCAGTAAGGAGAGGGAAAAACAGATGTAATATGGGGGCATTTTTGGTATTTGGGAATTGTCCTGAATGAAATTGCAATGAGAGATATAGGCTATTATATATCTTCCTATAACCTACAGACTTGTATGGCAGTGAGTGTAAACTACAATGGAAACTATAATCCATGCTCAGTGGCAATGCCCCCCCAAATTGCGTTTATCAATTGTAATGAATGTACCACACAAAGAAGGATGTTGTTTATGTGGGAAAATGTGGGAGATATGGGGAGTGGGCATATGGGAATCCTTATATATTTTATGTAACATTTATGTAATCTAAGTATCATTAAAAGAACAAACAATTATTTTTTAAAAAAGAAGAAAGAAGAATCAAACACTTATGCACCTAACTAGGGTGCCTAAAGTACATGAGACAAACACTGGATAATCTAAGTGGAAAAATAGATGCCTCTGCAATTATAGTGGGGATCTTTAATACACCATTATCACCATTAGACAGAAAATCTTGATAGAAAATCAATAAAGAAACAAAGACTTTGAATAATACATTAGAGGATTTGGGCCTAATAGACATATACAGAACATTACATTCAATTATAGCAGGATATACATTCTTTTCGATTGCACATGGGTCATTCTCCAAGATAGACCACATACTAGACCACAGAACAACTCTCAGTGACTTCAAAAAGATTGAAATTATACAAAGTAATTTCTCTGCCCACAATGGAATGAAACTGGAAATGAATAAGGGCCAGAGAACCAGATGCGGCACAAAGATATGGAAGTTAAACAACACACTTTCAGACAGACAGTGGGTCAAGGAGGAAATTGCAAAAGAAATCAATACCTACCTTGAAATGAATGAAAATGACAACACAATGTATCAAAATGTATGGGATGCAGCAAAAACTGTACTGAAAGGGATATTCATAGCCATAAATGTCTATATTAAAAAAGTAGAAGGAGCTAAAATCAAAGACTTAACTGCACACCTGGAGGAATTAGAAAAAGAAGAAAAAGTAACCCTGAAAAAAGGAGAAAGAAGGAAATAATGAAGATTAGAGCAGAGCTAAATGAAATAGAAAATAAGAAAGCACTAGGAAAATAAACAAAACCAAACTCTGGTTCTTTGAGAAGAATTATAAAATTGACAAACCCTTAGCTACACTAACAAAGAAAAAAAAAAGATGCAAATACATAAAATAAGAAATGAGGAAGCAGATATCACCACTGACCCCACAGAAATAAAGAATATCATAAGAGGATACTTTCAAAAATTATGTGATAGAAAGATGGATAATTTATAGGAAATTGACAAATTCCTAGAAACACACAAGTAGCCTACATTGACAAAAGAAGAAATTGGTGAAATCAACACACCAATCACAAGTAACGAGATAGAATTATTCATCAAAAACCTCCAACAAAAAAGATCCCAGGACCAGACAGCTTCTCAGGTGAATTCTACCAAACATTCCTGAAAGAACTAATATCAATCCTGCTTAAATTCTTCCCAAAAGTAGAGGTTGAAGGAACATTGCCTAACTCATTTTGTGATAACAACATCACCCTAATACTAAAGCCAAACAAAGATGCTGCAAGAAAGGAAATCTATAAACCAATGTCTCTAATGAACCTATATGCTAAAAATCATCAACAAAATACTTGCCAATTGTATGCAACAACACATAAAACGAATTATACACCACGAACAAGTTGGTTTCGTCCCTGGTATGCAAGGATGGTTCAACATAAGAAAATCAATCGTTATAATACACCACATAAAGCGTTTGAAAGAAAAAAAAAAATCACATGATCATCTCTACAGATGCAGAAAAAGCATCCGATAAAATACAGCACCCTTTCCTGATAAAAACACTTCAAAAGATAGGAATAGAAGGAAACTTCTTTGACATGATAAAAGGTATATATATATATATATATATATATATATATATATATATATAACACCCACAGCTAACATCATATTCCATTGTGAAATTCTAAAAGCTTTCCTTCTAATACCTGGAACAAGACAAGGATACCCACTTTCTATGATCTTGTTTAACATTATGTTAGAAGTACTTGCTCAAGCACTTAGGCATATATATATATATATAAAAGGCATCCACATAGGAAACTAAGAAGTAAAAATTTCACTATCTGAATATGACATGATTCTATACATAGAAAGCCCAGAGAAATCTACAACAAAGCTTCTAGAGCTTATAAATGAGTTTGGTAAAGTGGCAGGATACAAGAACAATGTGCAAAAATTAGCAGCATTTCTGTATACAAATAATGAGCAAAATGAGGAGGAAATCAAGAAAAAAATCCCATTTGCTATGGAAACTAAAAGAATCAAATAACAAGGAATAAATTTAACTAAAGATGTAAACTACTTTTATGCCAAGAACTACACAACACTGTTAAAGGAAATCAAAGAAGACCTAAATAAATGGAAGAATATTCCCTGTTCAAGGATAGGAATACTAAACATCATTAAGATGTCTATATTATGCGAACTGATTTACTGATTTAACACAATTCCAATAAAAAATTACCACAGCATTTTTTCTTGATTTGGAAAAGCTAACTATGAAATTTATTTGAAAGTGCAAGGGGCCCTGAATAGCCAAAGACATATTGAAAAAGGAAAATGAAACTGGAGGAATCAAGCTACCTGACTTTAAAACATACCAGAAAGCTACAGTGGTTAAAACTGCATGGTATTGGCACAGGGATAAACTTGTCAACCAACAGAATCTAATTGAGAGTTCTGATATAGATCCGCACATATAGTCAACTGATATTCAACAAGGCCACCAAGCCTACTCAACTGGGAGAGTATGGCCTCTTCAACAAATGGTGTTTGGATAACTGGATATCCATTTTCAAAATAATGAGAAAGGAATGCCACCTCACACCTGGTATTAGTCAGCCAAAGGAGTGCTCATGCAAAATACCAGAAATCTGTTGGGTTTTGTAAAGGGTATTTATTTGTGGTAGAAGATTACAGTTACCCAGGCTATAAAGCATAAGTTACTTCCCTCACCAAAGTCTGTTGCCATGTGTTGAAGGAAGATGGCTGCTGACATCTGCAAGGGTCCAGCCTTCCTCGTCCTCTTAAGGCCCCATGGTCCCAGCTTCTTCCAATATCAGCTGTTTGCTGGCATGCATCTTCTCTCTCTTCTGTGGCTTGTTTCTCTTTGGGCTTAGCAGCTCTGCTCTCTCCACAAGGCCAACTGTACTCTACCAGGCAAAAAGCTCTTCTCCCTTCACAGGACCTCTGCCGTGTCTAATGGAGCCCTCTTTCTTTCCTCACATATCTGCTTCTCTGTGTATTTACTTCCTGGGGCTCCAGCATTAAAACACTAACCTCCCTTCTCTGTTGTGCAGTTTCTCTTTGAGTCTCCACCCATCAAGGGGACTGGGACTCAACCTCCTACTGACATGGCCCAGTCAAAGCCTTAATCATTATTTAATCAAGTAAAAGTGAAACCTCTGAATCCAATATAATCTAGTATTCCCAGAGGAGCAGACCAGTTCACAAACATAGTCCAATATCTATGTTTGGAATTCAAAAACAATATCAAACTGCTACACACCTTAACTCAAGATGGATCTAAATATAAGAGCCAAGACCATAAAGATCTTGGAAGATAATGTAGGGAAGCATGTATAGATCTTGAATTAGGAAATGGTTTCATGAACTTTACAATAAAAGTACAAGCAGTGAAAGAAAAAATAGATAAATGGGACCTCCTCAAAATTAAAAACCTTTGCACCTCAAAGGAGTATGCCAAGAAAGTGAAAAGGCAGCTTATTCAATGGGGGAAAATATTTGGTAACCATATATCTGATAGGGGCCTAATATCCAACATATAAAAAGAAATCTTACACCTCAAAAATAAAAAGACAAACAACCTGTTTAAAAAACAAGCAAGTGATTTGAATAGACACTTCTCTAAAGAAAAAATACAAATGGCTAAAAAGCTCATGGAATTGTGCTCAACATCACTAGCTATTAGGGAAATGCAAACCAAAATGACAATGAGATAATATCTTACACCCATTAGACTGGTGGCTATTAAAAAAAAAAACAGAGCACTACAAGTGTTGGAGAGGATGTGGAGGAGTGGGAACCCTCTTCCACTGCTGGTGGGGATGTAGAAAGGTGCAGCCATTGTGGGTAGTTTGTAGATTACTTAGAAAGCTAACTATAGAACTGTCCTATGACTCAGCAATCCCACTGTTGGGTATATACCCAGATGAATTGAAAGCAGGGACATGAACAGATACAGGCACACCAATGTTCATAGCGGCATTATTCACCATTGCAGAAAGTTGGAAACAACTCAAATGTCCATCCATAGAGGAATGGATAAACAAATTGTGGTGTATACATACAATGTAATATTATTCAACTTTAAGAAGGAATGCAGTATTAACACATGGGATAACATGGATGAATCTTGAAGACCTTATGTTGAGTGAAGCATGCCAGGCAGTGAAGGACAAATATTACATGACTTCGCTGATATGAATTAAGCAAATTGAGCAGACTCACAGAGCTAGAGTCTGGGAGATAGGTTTACAGGAGACAGAAAGGGAGAAGAAGGTTTTGAGTCAATGCCCACATGAGCATAGTCTATGATAAGGTGGGAGGTTGTAGTTGTGCAGTGATGGGCATAACAGTGGTGCAGTGGTGCTTTTGGGTTAGGTGGTGCTTGTTTGTGAGGTGTATAGGGTGGGGAGGGTGGGTTGGACTGTCCATGGAACTGGGGGAAGGGTTGGGGGATGGACCAGGTGAACTATGGGGATTTGAGAGTATGTGGTTGAAACTACAATGTTCTTCTGGCAAATATAACATGGGAGGGTTAATGGTTTAGGGTGTTGGATGTGGGGGGCATGCGGGACAGGGTGCAGTGGGGCCAGGCTTCTAGGGGGTGTATAGCGTTCATCTTGTCTTAATGGGTTGTATCAGTGGGTGGAGACTCACATAATAAGCAGGAAGGTGTATGACTCACATCCTGGGGAGTCCTGCTATGATCTCAAATAGGGGAGTGGGAATCTCTTGAGAGAATAGGCAGTGCTGAATAAGGGAGGACAGGCCAGTTAAGTCCTCAACGTTGTTGAAAGTAACTATGAATCCAGTCCTTCATTGAGCTAATCTTCTTCATTAACATGGGTCCCTAAGAGAGGGGGAGGGAGGAATAGAAAAGATGGAGCACAGAACATTTTTGTAGTGATGGAATTGTTCTATATGATCTTGCAGTGATGGATAAAGACCATGTTAAACTTCATCAAAATCTGTACAAGTGGATGGTCCAAAATGTAAACCATAATGTAAATCATTGACCATGGTTAGTAGCAATGTTTCAATATTTGTATATCAATTGTAAGAAAAGTATCATCCACATGTAAAATGTTATTAATAGGGGAAATGGGAAAAGGGGGAGGATGTTGGATATATAGAAATCACCCTGTATTCTGTACATGACTTTTGTGTAACCTAAAGCTTCTTTAAAGACAAAAAAACAAAAACAAAAACAAAAAAACCACTGTGAGAATAGATGAAAGAAAGTGTCACTGTGCATACAAGACAATAGACCTTAGAGTGAAGAAAGACATAACATCAGAAAAATTTTTTAACTTTATATTTTAAAATTTTTTTAGTATCTCAAACTTTTTAGAAATTTTTTGTATTTTATTTGTTATTTTTAAAATTATCATTATTATATCATTTTTCTATTAATTGTATTTGGTTATTTTGTTGGCTTCAATTTTGAAGTTTTGGATCACAGGAGAGTTACAACTGAGGCAGGGGAGGGTCATTGGTGTGGGGTGTCAGAGATGGGGCATTCATGGGAGGAGGTTCACCTGGGGCATACTTATAAGGCATATGAATGTGTTCAAGTGTTCGTGGTGCATTGTCACAGTGGGTAGAGATCCACATAATAACCAAAGGAATATCAAATTGCCATCCTGGGGAGCTCTGACATATTTTTCAATGGATCAACAAGAATCCCCTGAGTACAGGGGCAGTGACTAGTGAAAGGATGGACCATTGACAGGCCCTTGATAGTGATGACTGTACTTATGAACATTTACTTTTGAAATTGAAACTCAGCCTAGTATTATAGGTTGCCTAAATGTTACCTCCTGAGAGCCTCCTTGTTGCTCAAATGTGGCCTCTCTCTAAGCCAAACTCAGCATATAAATGCATTACCTTCCCTCCAACATGGGACATAACTCCTGGGGATGAGCCTCTCTGGCACCAGGGGATTACTACCAAACACTAACTAGCAATGCACCTGGAAAAAGACTTTGACCAAAAGGGGGAAAGAGTAAAGACAGATGAGTTTATATGGCTAAGAGACTTCAAAATGAGTCAGGAGGTCATTTCAGAGGTTATGCTTATACACGTCTCAGCAACAATTCATTGACTGCCAACGTAAATATTACCCTAAATAGAGGGGCTTCTGAGGGCTCTGGAGACATCCAGACACTGCCCAGACACAAGGCAGACAGTTTAGGAGTTTGGTACCTTGCCTTTGGGCCCTACTTTTGAATTTATGCTCCCCACTATGACAGAGTTGGACTCAGTGTTGGTTTACTTACACATGGCTTTTCTGCTCCTTCTATTTGAACCTATAGTTAGTATTAGAGTTGATAGTTTTATGTTCAAGAGACTTAAATATTTGCAATTTCCATGTACCTGTTGGGCCCTTCATCTCAACATATTTGCAACACCTACTCTCCAGTTCACTGATCTTACCCAGGACAATTAACAAGATGATGATTCACAATGACCATCTCAAGGAACAGACAAAGTCTGTAACTGCAAGCAAGTTAGTCCCATCCATCTACCCCATGGTATCTAAGCCCCCTCTCACTTAGAGGTGGAGTGGGCATCACCATCCAAGAATTCTCAGGATTGGGGAATGAATGATGGCCTAGAGTGGATTTACTGTTCCGAAGAACTCTTACCATTGATGTGGTGGCATTGGCCACTGGAGGTTCTGAGGGGAGGGAAAGGAAAAATAGCTGTAATTTGAGGGCATTTTTGGGACTTGGGAATTGTCCTGAATGATGTTGCATTGACAGATATAGGCCATTCTATATCTTGTAATAACTTACAAAATTGTGCAGAAAAGAGTGTATGCTACAATGTAAAATATAATTCATGCTTAGCGGCAATGCCCCAAGATGTATTCATCAATTGTGACAAATGTACCACACTAATGAAGGATGTTGATGTGAGAAAATGTGGGAGGGCTAGGGAGCAGGGCATATGGGAAATCCCTATATTATATATGTAACATTTATGTAATCTAAGTTTCATTTTTTAAAAATTTAAAAAGTATATTTTAAAAAAGAATTTTAAAAAGTCCATTTCAACCCCCTCCAAAATACATTAGATGCACATGAGAGCAGATTTGAATTGCTTGAATACAGAATTAATGATTTCCAAGGCAGAACATCTGAACTGGAAAAGACAGGAGAACAGAAAGAGAAGAGAATGGAAAAAATGGAACAGGATCTCAGGGAATTGAATGACAACATGAAATGCAAACATATGCATTATCAGTGTCCCAGAAGGAGAGGATAATGGAAAAGGGGGACAAAGAATATTTGAGGAAATAATTACAGAGAAATTCCCAACCCTTAGGAAAGACATAAATATCAATATCCAAGAAGGACAACACATGCCAACCATAATATATCTGAATAGACGTACTCTGAGACACCTTACTATTCAGAATGACCAATATCAGAGATAGGATTCTGAAAGGAGGTAGCGAAAAGCAATGCATCATGTATATGGGAACCTCAATAAGATTAAGTGCCAACTTCTCATCAGAAACCACAGAAGTAAGATGAAAGTGGTATAATGTATTTAAGGGACTGAAAGAAAACTGCCAGTCAAGAATTCTGTATCTGGCAAAGTTGTCCTTCAAAAATGAGGGTGAGTTTAAAGTCTTCACAGAAAAAAACTGAGAGATTATGTCACCAAATGACCAGATTTACAAAAGATACTAAAAGGATTGCTATAACCCGAAAGGGAAAAGAAAAGGATGAGAGTTTTGGAGAAGCATGTAGAAATGAAGATTATTAGGAAGTGTAACTTAAAGGATAAAAAGACAGACAATAGTCCAATATGACAACGGAAAGCCAAAGTATAAAATGGTCAATGTAAGTAATGCATTTACAGTAAGATCATTTTATGCTAATGGATTGAATTCCCCAATCAAAAGACATAGACTGACAGAATGAATAAAAAAATTTGAGTTACCTATTATGCAGTCTATAAGAGACTCATCTCAGAAATTAGGACACAACCAGGTTGAAACTGAAAGTTTGGTAAAAGTTATTCTATGCAAAAAATAATAAAAAATAATTGGAATAAAAATGGCATTGTACTGGCATAAAGACAGACATCTTTACCACTGTAGCTAAATAATATTCTTTAAAGTCAGGGAGTGAGAATCCTCCAACTTTTTTCTTTTTAGAGACATTTTTTTTTTTTTTTGCTATTCTGATCTTCTTTCTCTTCCAAATAAATTTGATAATTGGCTTTTTCATTTCTGCAAAAAAGTGCTGTTGAGATTTTCATTGGGATTGCTTTGAATCTGTAAATCAATTTTGGTATAAGTGAAATCTTAACGATATTTAGTCTTTCAATCCATGAACATGGAATGTCCTTCCATTTATGTAGGTTTTCTTTGGTTTCTTTAAGCAATGTGTTGTAATTTTCTTAATACAGTTCCTTTATGTCCTTAGTGAAGTTTTTTCCCAAATATCTGATTCTTTCAGTTGCCATTTTCAAAGGAATTTTTTTCTAACTTCTTCATCAGATTGCTCATCAGTATTGTACAGAACTGCTACTGATTTTTTCATAGTAACTTTTTTTTTTATAAACAAATCTATTTTATTTGTACATATTAACAAAGCATACAATTCATTCAATGTGTACAATAATAGTATTTGGTATAATCTCATAGTTGTGCATTCATCATTTCAATCATTATTAGAGTATTTTCATTATTTCAACAATAATAGTAAACAAAAAATGACAAACAATAAACAAGAAAATTCCTCACGTCTTCATTTCTCTGTTTCCACTTCTTTTTTTTTTAATTTTTTATATATATATAAATATATTTTAAGAGGTGCTTAGATTACCGAAAATACTACACAGAACCCCTTGGGATTCCCATGTTGCCCACCCCCCTCAGAGTAACTTTTTATCCTGCCACTTTGTTGAACTCATCTATTAGTTCTGGTAGGTTAGTCACAGATTTTTCAGGATTTTCTAGATATAAGAACATATTGTCAGCAAATAGCAACAGTTTTATTTTTTCCTTTCCTATTTAGGTGCCTTTTATTTATTTATATTGCTTGATTGCTCTAGCTAGAACTTCTGCCACAATATTAAACAGCATTGGTGAGAGTGGGCATCCTCATCTTTTTCCTGATCTCAGCAGGAAAGTTTTCAGTCTTTCACCATTGAGTGCAAAGCTAGTGGTGTGTTTTTCATATATACACTTTACTATGTTGATAAAGCCTCCTTCTATTCCTATCTTTTGTAGTGTTTTTTTTTAATAAAAATGATGCTGTATTTTGTCAAATGCCTTTTATGCATCAATTTAGAGGATCATGTGCTTTTTCTTTACTTATGATTGATTTGTTGAAGTCTTCTATTTCTTCTAGGGTCAGTATAGGTTCTTCATGCGTTTCTAGGTATTTGTTCATGTACTCTATGTTGTCTAGTTTGTTCACGTACAGTTGTTCATAATATCCTCTTATGATCTCTCTTAATTCTATGGGGTCAGTGGTAATGTCCCTCCTCTCATTTCTGATTTTATTTATTTGCATCTTCTCTCTTTTTTTCTTTGTCAGTCTAGCTAAGGGATTGTCAGTTTTGTTGATCTTCTCAAAGAACTACCTTTTGGTCTTACTGATTCTCTCTATTGTATTATTGTTCTGAATTTCATTTATTTATTCTCTGATCTTTATTATTTCTTTCCTTCAGCTTTGTTTGGGATTAGTTTGCTGTTCTTTTTCTAGTTCCTCCTGGTATGCATTTAGGTCTTCGATTTTAGCTCTTTATTCCTTTTTAATGTAAGCATTGAGGGTTATCAGTTTCCCTCTCAGCACTGTCTTTTCTGTATCCCATAGTTTTTTTAAAAATTAGTGACAATCTCTATTAATTTTTCCTTTTTTTAAATAAAAGATTTATTATTTATTTATTTATCCCCCCCTTGGTGCTTGTGCTCGGTGTGTCTATTTGATTTGCGTTTTTCTGTGTCTGCTTGACACCCTTTGTTGCGTCATCTTGCTGCACCAGCTCACCATGTCACGCAGGCTGGCTTTCCTTCACCAGGAGGCCCCAGGAATAAAACCCGGTGCCCCCAATATGGTAAACAGGAGCCCAACCAATTGAGCCACAGCTGCTTCTCCCCATAGGTTTTTTTTATTTTGTATTTTTTTAAATTAATTTATTTTTTATTGTGGATAAAAATCAAAATTTTCACAATACATACCAATATTTGTAAAATGATATATAAATATATGTGCATTTGCTTACAAAAATGTTTTATATATATATACATATATTTTAAAGAGGTGCTTAGATTACCTAAAATATTACATGGAACCTAACGGGATTCCAACGTTCCACACCTCCCACCACATCCCACACAAACATCTCCCACAAGTGTGGCCCATCACCCTCAATGGACTTACACATCCTGGGGCCTTGCCATCAACCATAGACCACAGTTCACATCATAGACCACACTCTCTCCCACACAGTTCTGAATGGCGTGTGCTGATTTAAAATGGCCTACATCAGTTGCCACAATGGCACTCAGGACAACCTCCAAATCCTGAAAAAGCCCCTGTATTTCAACTGCACATCCCCTCCCTACCCCGAAAGTGTCCAGTGGCCACTGGCTCCACCTAACTGTTATAATTTCTTCCATTGCTAGAATCACCATATGTGTATAACAGAATACAATCAAGTCCACTCTAGTCCATAATTCTTCCCCCAATCCTGAGGGGACTGGGATGGTGATGTCCTCTCCACCTCCAAGTGAGAGAGGGCTTATATCCCATGGATATGGTGGGTGGGATGATCCTGCCTGCAGGTGCAGGCCAACTCCATTCCCTGGGCTGGCCGTTGCTCATCGTGGTCTCCTTGCCAGGTGACTTGGATGAGTCCATTGAGCTGTAGGGTAGGAATTGCAGCTCCACCGAGATTCCACGCACACCTGGCACATAGGTAGGCCCGAGGCTCCAGTCTCTGGAAGTATACCTAAAAACTCCAGCATCACATATAGGTTTGAGTAGAAGGGACTGATGAACCATGTGCAGGGAGGACTTATTTGAGTCCAATTCTGTTCACTCTCAGGAGCACAGATTCCAAAATAGAGCCCTGTCTCTGTGGCCATCCCCCCTTATATAGGACCTGGGTGTCTCCAGAGCTCTCAGGAGTCCCTCTGTGTGGGGTGATATGCACTTTGATATTCTATGAGCTCCTACTGAGGTGTGCACAAGAGTTACCTCTGGGATGACCTCCCGACTCTCTTTGAAGTGTCTTAGCCACTTGAACTCATTTGTCTTTACCTTTTCCCCCTTTTATTCAAGGTCTTTTTCCAGTTGTGTTGCCAGTTGGCACTTGGTGTTAATCCCTCCTTGCCAGGGAGGCTCATCCCCGGGAGTCATGTCCCACGTTGGGGGAAAGGTAATGCATTCATATGCTGAGTTTGGCTTAGAGAGAGGCCACATTTGAGTAACAAGGAGGCTCTCAGGTGGCAACCCTTAGGTACCCCATAACAGTAAGCTAAGTTTCAGTTACTAGAGCAAAGACTCATAAGGGTAGTCATCAATAAAAAGAACTCATCAGTGGGTCATCCTCTTTTGACAGACACTGTCCCTGCACTCAGAGGACTGTTGCTGCTCCTTTGGAGAATGTGGCAGAGCTCTCCAGACTAGGAATTCATATTCCCTCCTTTATTGTTTGATTGTCCACCCACCGTGACCATGCCCCGTCTTTTGATCTTTTGAACAATTTTGCATATCTTTCATGTATATTCGGATCAACTAACTCCCATGAATCCCCCCTCCCAGACATCCCCCACCAATAATCCCCTGCAGTACCCATTGTAACCCTTCTGTGATCCAAATCTTCCATGAACATGTAGTCCATAAAATAATAAAATACACTTAACAGGAAAAAGAAACAACAATGATAAGCTTACATGCAAGAGACAAACATAAGGAAACTCAGGAAAAAAACAAAAAACAAACAAAAAACACAATCAAACAAAAAACAAAACAAAACAAAATATAATTAGCGGATTGGGACATTCAAAAAACTGGGGAAAAAGCCAAAGAGATGCCTTAAAAATACATACATACATATATATATATTCTTTTTTTCCTTTTATCACTGTGTTATCGGATGTCTGGTGTGCCGTGACACCTTCCCCCTCTCAATCCCCATTGTCTCCCAATTTTTCATTTAATTTTCAAAGAAGTTTTAGGTCACAGCAAAGTCACACACGGAGTACCAGAGACTCCCAGATACCAAACCACCACCCCCTTCCCCACCCCATATTAAACCCCACTTTTTTTTTGATGTTAGCATTGTTATAACTATTATACAGATAATAGAATATAGCAACTAAACATTGCCAATGATTTACAGTATAATTTACAATTTAGACAATACAGTTTAATAAGTTTTGATGATATTTACCATGTCCTGTGTCCATTACTGTAAGGTAATGAAAAACCTTTCCCATGACCACTAAATACCCCATTAGTTCTTAACTGTTCCTTCCTCCCCACCCCCCTGGGGCATATGACACTACCCTGTATTGACTCATGGAATGTCAGGATTCATAGTTACATGCCCTGGGTATGTGAACCTGCCCTTCCTAATAATCTACCCAACTGTCAATGCTGCACCATCAAACCCAGTAATATCACTACCCATCTGTCCTATCCTTCAATATGCAACTATACTCTATCCTTTTACTATAGATTATGTCCATATGGGTGATGGCTCAAAGCCTGCTCTTCTCTTACTCTCCCTTGTTAACCTATCTTTCAGACAATGGTTCTCAGAGACTGCTCACTTTCCTTAGTTCAAATCAGTGAGGTCATATACTGTTCATCATTCAGTGCCTGGCTTGCTTCACTCAACATAAGGTCTTCCAAATTCATCCACGTTATTCCATATGTTAGCACTTTATTCCTTCTTACAGATGAGTAATATTCCATTGTATGTATGTACCACATTTTGCTTATCCATTCATCTGTTGATAGGCACCGGGGCTGATTCCAACTTTTGGCAATGGTGAATAATGCTGCTATGAACATTGGTGTGCATATATCTGTTTGTGTCTTTGCTTTCAGTTCTTCTGGGTATATACCCAGCAGTGGAATTGCTGAATCATACGGAAGATCTATTGCTAGTTTTCTGAGGAACTGCCAAACTGTCCTCCACAGTGGCTGGACCATACCACATTCCCACCAGCAGTGGATGAGGGTTCCTACTCCTCCACATC
Source organism: Tolypeutes matacus (assembly GCA_026826555.1). Taxonomy (NCBI): domain Eukaryota; kingdom Metazoa; phylum Chordata; class Mammalia; order Cingulata; family Chlamyphoridae; genus Tolypeutes; species Tolypeutes matacus. The sequence continues at coordinate 309,896 of JAKSZT010054494.1, read as the reverse complement.
CTCTCCAACATTTAGCTTCTCCTGATTTTTAATAGCTGCCATTCTGGTGGGTGTAAGATGGTATTTCATTGTAGTTTTGATTTGCATTTCCCTGAGAGCAAGCGATGTTGAGCAGTTTTTCATGTGCTTTTTAGCCATTTGTATTTCTTCCTTGGAGAAGTGTCTTTTCAGGTCACTTGCCCATTTTTTAAATGGGTTGTTTGTCTTTTTATTTTCAAGGTGTAGGATTTCTTTATATATGCAGGATATTAGGCTCCTATCAGATATATGGTTGCCAAATATTTTCTCCCATCGGGTGGGCTGCCTTTTTATTTTCTTAATAACATCCTTAGAGGCGCAGAAGTTTTTAATTTTGATGAGATCCCATTTATCTATTTTTTCTCTTGCTGCTCGTGCTTTGGTTGTGAAGTTCATGAAACCATTTCCTATTACAAGGTCCTGTAGATGCTTCCCTACATTATCTTCCAAGGTCTTTATGGTTTTGGCTCTTATATTTAGATCTTTGATCCATCTTGAGGTGATTTTTGTATAAGGTGTGAGATGGTATTCTTCTCTCATTCTTTTGGATATGGATATCCAGTTCTCCAAGCACCACTTGTTAAAGAGGCCATTCTCTCCCAACTGAGTGGGCTTCATGGCCTTGTCAAATATCAGATAACTGTATATGCGAGGATCTATATCAGAACTCTCAATTCGTTTCCATTGGTCAATAGGACTATCCTTGTGCCAATACCACACAGTTTTGGTCACTGTAGCTTTGTAGTATGTTTTAGAGTCAGGTGGTGTGATACCTCCAACTTCATTTTTCTTTTTCAATATGTCTTTGGCTATTCGGGGCCCCTTGCCTCTCTAAATATATTTTGTGGTTAGTTTTTCCAGTTCCTTAAAATATAGTGTTGACTTTTATTGGAATTGCATTAAATCTGTAGATTAGTTCGGGTAGGATAGACATCTTGATTGATGATGTTTAGGCTTCCTATCCAAGAACAGGGAATATTTTTTAAATTATTTAAGTCTTCTTTGATTTCCTTTAACAGTGTTGTGTAGTTTTCTGTATATAAGTCCTTTACAACTTAGTTAAATTTATTCCTAGGTATTTGATTATTTTAGTTACTATTGTAAATGGCATTTTTTTCCTGATTTCCTCCTCAGTTTGCTCGTTATTGGTGTACAGAAATGCTACTGATTTTTGAGCATTGATCTTATAGCCTGCAACATTACTGAACTACTTTATAAGTTCTAGAAGCCCTTTTGTAGATTTCTCAGGGCTTTCTATGTATAACATCATGCCATCTGCAAATAATGAAATTTTTACTTCTTCTTTTGCAATCTGGATGCCTTTTATGTCCTTTTCTTGTCTCAGTGCTCATGCAAGTACTTCTAAGACAATGTTAAATAGGAGTGGTGATAGTGGATATCCTTTCTAGTTCCCGATTTCAGAGGGAAGGCTTTTAGGATTTCATCGTTGAAAATGATGTTAGGTTTGGGTTTTTCATATATACCCTTTATCATATTCAGAAAGTTTCTATCTATTCCTAACTTTTGTAGTGTTTTTATCAGGAAAGAGTGCTGTATTTTGTTGAATGCTTTTTCTGCATCTATTGAGATGATAATGTGATTTTTTTGTTTCAATCTGTTTAGGTGGTGTATTACATTGATTGATTTTCTCATATTGAACCACCCTTGCATACCCGGGATGAAACCCACTTGGTCATGGTGTATAATCCTTTTGATATGTTGTTGAATGCGATTAGCAAGTATTTTGTTGAGGATTTTAGCATCTAGGTTCATTAGAGAAATTGGTCTGTAGTTTTCCTTTCTTGTGGTATCTTCATTTTGTTGTGGTATTAGGGTAATGTTGGCATCATAGAATGAGTTAGGCAATATTCCTTCTACTTCTATTTTTGGAAGAGCTTAAGCAGAATTGGTGTTAGCTCTTTCCGGAATGTTTGGTAGAATTCAGCTGTGAAGGCATCTGGTCCTGGGCTCTTCTTACTTGGGAGGTTTTTGATGACTGACTCTATCTCTTTAGTTGTAATTGGACTGTTGAGTTCATCTATTTCTTCTTTCATCAATGTAGGCTGTTCGTGGGTTTCTAGAAACTTGTCCATTGCCTCTAAATAATCATTCTCATTGGCATATAATTTTTCAAAGTATCCTCTTATGATACTCTTTATTTCTGTGGGGTCAGTAGTGATATCCCCTTGCTCATTCCTTATTTTGTGTATTTGCATCTGTTCTCTCTTTTTCTTTGTTAGTCTGGCTAAGGGTTTGTCAATTTTATGGATATTCTTGAAGAACCAGCTTTTGGTTTTGTTTATTGTTTCCAGTGCTTTCTTATTTTCTATTTCATTTAGTTCTCCTCTAGTCTTTGTTATTTCCTTCTTTCTACTTCCTTTAGGTTTAATTTGTTTTTTCAATTCCTCCAATTGTGCAGTTAGGTCTTCAATTTTAGCTCTTTCTTCTTTTTTAATATATGAATTTATGGCTATGAACTTCCCTCTCAGGACTGCTTTCGCTGCATCCCAAAGATTTTGATATGTTGTGTTGTCATTTTCATTAGTTTCAAGGTAGTTACTCATTTCTTTTGAGATTTCCTCTTTTACCCACTGTTTGTCTAAGAGTGTGTTGTTTAACTTCCATATCCTTGTGCCTAAACTGTTTCTCTGGCCCTTAGTGATTTCTAATTTCATTCTGTTGTGGTCAGAGAAATTACTTTGTTTAATCTCAATCTTTCTGAATTCATTGAGAGTTGTTCTGTGTCCTAGCATGTGGTCAATTTTGGAGTATGTTCCATGTGCACTCGAGAAGAATATAAATCCCGCTGGATTTGGGTGTAGTGTTCTGTATATGTCTATTAAGTCCAGTTCTTCTAATGTATTGTTGAGTGCCTTAGTTTCTTTATTGATTCTCTGCCTAGATGTTCTGTCTAATGATGATAGTGGTGTGTTGAAGTCCCCTGCTATAATTGTAGAGGAATTTATTTCTCCTTTTAGTTGTTCCAGAGTTTGCCGCACTTATTTTGAGGCACCCCGATTAGGTGCGTATATGTTGATGATTGTTCTCTCTTCTTGAGAGATTACTCCTTTTACTAATATGTAGTGTCCATCTTTGTCTCTTACAATAGATTTGCACTTAAAGTCTATTTTGTCTGATATTAGAATAGCTACTCCTGCCCTTTTTTGGCTATTGTTAGTTTGTAAAATGGTTTTCCAGCCATTCACTTTCAGCCTCTTTGAATCCCTGGGTCGAAGGTGGGTTTCTTGTAGACAGCATATAGATGGATCATATTTTCTTATCCGTTCTGTCAATCTGTGTCTTTTGATTGGTGAATTTAATCCATTAACATTCAGTGTTATTACTTGTAAAGAATTTCTTACTTCAGCCATTTTTTCTTTGGGTTAATGTATGTCATATGTTGTTTTGTTTCTCTTTTTGTCATTTCATCTGTTTTTAAACTCTCCTCCAACTCTCTCTCCCTTGTTTCTTCCTTTCAACTTGTACAGATTCCTTTAGTATTTCTTGAAGTGCTGGTTTCTTATTGACATACTCTCTTAATTGCTGTTTATCTCTGAATATTTTGAACTCTCCATCATTTTTGAATGCCAGTTTTGCTGAATAGAAAATTCGTGGCTGGAAGTTTTTTTCTTTTAGTACTTTGCCATTGTCATGCCACTGTCTTCTTGCCTCCATGGTTTCAGCTGAGAAATCAGCACTTAATCTTATTGTGCTTTCCTTGTATGTGATGTTTCTCTTTTCTCTTGCTGCCTTGAGTATTTTCTCTTTGTCTTGAGCATTGGACATTTTGATAAGTATATGTCTTGGAGTTGGCCTGTTGGGATTTATACTGTTTGGGGTGCGCTGTGCTTCCTGGATCTGCACATCCATCTCTCTCAATAGAGTTGGGAAGTTCACAGCCATAATTTCCTTCAACACTCCTTCTGTTTCCTTTCCCTTCTCTTCTCCTTCTGGGATGTCCATAATGTATATGTTTGTGCATTTTGTATTATTGGTTAATTCCTTGAGTCCATGCTGGATTTTTTCTATCTTTTTGTCTATCTGTTCTACTATCTCTTTGATTTCAGCTGTATTGTCTTCTATATCACTAATTCTTTCCTCTGCCTGTTCAAATCTTATGTTATGTGAATCCAGCGTATTTTTCATTTCTTGGATTGTGCCATTTTTCACCATCATATCAATTACCTTTTTAGGCATGTTTGCAATTTCTTCAGTATGTTCTCCCAGTGTCTTATTTATATCCTTAATCTCTTCCTTCACTTCTTTCAGTTGGTCCATGATATTTGTTTGGATAGCTTTGATTAGTTGTTCGATGTTCTGCATCGCTTCCTGGTTTTTATTTTGTTCATTGGACTGGTCCATGTTTTTCTGTTTCTCAGAGTCATTTGTATTTTTTTGTTGCCCTCTGGTCATCATATTATCTTGATGGGTTTGTTCAGTTGATTAGCTTTTCTCTATGCTCTAGAGTTTTATTTAGCTGGTGGTTCTGTGTATGAGTTAATTTTTCTCTTTGGCACTTTTTCTTCTTATTTTATTTCCTTGCTTCTTTCTATGTTCCCTTGAAGGCAAAAGGTTAGGGCCAGAGGAATCAAAAGATGTAAGGAAGGCAGAAGGATAATAGTAATATTTATAAAAGTTAGAAGAGGGGCCAAATGAGACTTAATGAGATGAATATTTAATTTGTGTAGGCAGTGTAGAGTAATAGGGAAAAAAGTGGAGTTCCTACAATGGACTGGGAAAACAAATGGAGGAATATATATAGTGATTTAGAAGGCTAGAATTATGAGGAGGGGAGAAATAGTAAGGAAAGGGCTGAAAGGAAGAAGTTAATACTAAGAAAAAAAGAAGAAGAAAACAAAATAGATGGGATAGAAATTGACATCTTTAAGTTGTGGGCCTATGAAAAAATGTTGTATCTAAGAGCCACAACAGAAAGCAGAAGGCAGAAAGATGAAGGGAGGATAAGCGATAGTTTGGAATACAGAATCAATATAGAGAGCGAGTGGGAAATTAATGAAGAAGAAGCACAGCAAAGAAGCGACAACCTAGCAGCACCTAATTTCAAAAAAATGGAATAAAGAAAGAAAGGGGGTAGTAAAGAGGAAAGAAAAGCAAGAGACCAGAAATAAACAGAGAAAAATCAAAGATTCACACAGGCAAGCAATCAAACAGAGCTAAGGAGGGTCAATGATTCCCCTAGGGTCCACGTGTATCCTCTCTGCCTGCTTGTGTTTATCAATCTATTTCCCTGCAGGATTCTATATGCAGGTCCTGAAACAGCTTTTAGCTATTAAACTAAATTAAAAAGAATTTTTTTTTTCATTTATTGAAGTGACCTTCTCACTTTTTCTTTTGGCGAAAGACAGGACCCAAAATAATTCCTCCTCTAGACCAACCCCCTTACGGAAGGGACCTTAGCTGGGCTCGTGAAAATTAATCAAGCACGTCCCACTTCCTGGACTCCCCAGGGTAGCTGTAGCTCTGATGTTAGTTAGTGCAGAGTGCTAAAGACGGCTGACTCCACCCCTTCTGGAGCCAAGCACCAGTGTCACTGTGTTGCTATGTAAATCAGTTTGACTCTGCAGATTCGCATCTGCTCTCAGCCTGATGCTGCTTCAGGTCGGCTTATCTGCTCCCCAAAGCTATGGGGCAGTGCAGGCAGCCAGATCAATGTCAATAAATGAAAATAAAAAATTCTCTTCCCTGTCCTCCAACAGAACCCTCCCTCTTTTGGAGAGTGTCCCCTCTTCCTGGCTCCGTGGTGGCCTGTGGCTTATCCCTGGGTAGCTAGGTAAATCAACTCCCTCCCCCGAAAAGAATCCCCCCTCCAGTCTACCGGGTGCCGATTCGCCCTGGCTGTTCTGTTCACTCAAGATCCAAGGGGCTCCAGGCAGCCAGATCCCCAGAAAATAAAACTTTCTCGCCCCGCTCGCGGCTCCAAGTGGCCACTTTATTTATTTTTTCTCCCTAACTGCGGGGCTTAGCAGTCTGTGCCAACCACCACCGGCAGGCTTAAAACTCATGAATCTCTACCGTTCCATCCATGCCATTGATCCGCACAGATAGATGTCCTGAGCTTCTCATTCCCCACGTGCACAGCACAGACCCCCGGGCAGGACCCCATCCACAATCCGCCTTGCTCTGGGAGCTTGCAGTGTGTGCCCTCCTACACTAACACCATCTTGGCCCCCTCTCCTTTATTTTGTATTTTTTAAAAAGATACTTAAATTGCATAAATGTTACATAAAACAGATAGCAGATTCCCATTCCCATATGCCCCGCTCTCCACACCTCCCACATTTTCTGTTGTGTTTTAATTTTCATTTGTCTCAAGATATTTACTGATTTCTCTTGCAATTTCTTCTTTGACCCATTGAATATTTAAGAGGGTGTAGTTTAATTTCCTTATATTTGTGAATTTTCCCTTTTTCTGTCTGTTATTGATTTCCAACTTCATTCCATTATGATCAGAGAAAGTGTTTTATATAATTTCAAACTTTTTACATTCATTGAGGCTTGTCTTTTGACCCAATATATGGATCAATTGGGAGAAGGATCCATGAGCACTTGAAAAGCATGTATATCCTGCTGTTTTTGTGTATAATGCTCTATAAATATCTGTTATGTTTGGTTCATTTGTCATGTTATTCAAGCTCTCTGTTTATTTATCCTCTTTTCAGATGTTCTATTCAATACTGAGAGTTGTGTATTGAAGTTTCCATCTATTATTCTAGATACATCTATTTTTCCCTTCAGTTTTGCCAGTCTGTTCTTCATGTATCTTGGGGCACTCAGGTTAGGTGTATAAATATTTAGTATAGGTATTGACAGATTGAATAATATATAATGACTTTACTTGTTTGACTCTATTAAGAAGGTATAGTGTTTTGGATATTTTTCTTTACTAACAATGTGGATCCTTATTTTTTCTTAAATCAGTATGAGCACTTTAAAATTTTAAAATTTTGAATTTGCTTTAATTTTGTGAAATGGGTTTTAATAACCAAAGCCAAAAAATTTCAGTCAGGTCCAGAAAAGAAACTTTGTTATTTAGCTCAGCATTCTTCTTCCTCTGTTTATTTATGCTCTGGAAAATAGTGATGAGCTTTTCTTCTTTTTCAATTCACAAACATTTAATAACTGAGAATGAATTAAGTCAAGGGAGGGGGAAACATTCTTTCTATGCTTCCCAAACTGGTGACAATAATTTAATGTGAAATAAAATAGAACAAACAAATGCATTGGATTTTTTTAGTTTTGATAATTATATGTACAGAAGAGACTTCTGCTAATGGATGACCTTCTTAAAAACCCTCAATGAAAAATGTTTTTAAAGTATCTTATTAGTTTTGAAATATGATATTATAGAGATTTGATTGTTTGATGATCTGTTAGAATAATTTCAGTAAAGAGACTGAGAATATTATCAAGAAAATAATCTAGATGCACTATCTGATTTGTTGTGGTCTCTAAAATGTTTCTTTAAAAAGTCATAAAAGTTTCTTATTTCAAGTTGTTGTCTAATTGAAATTTTACTCCTATTCCAGGAGAGCATTTTTTATCCAAGCATGTCTTAATTGAAAACTAAATGCAACTATTTTACAAAAATATTTTAATAAAAACTCCGATTTTTTTTACTTTTTATTTTTTAAAAAGAAATTTTGATTACATAAATGTTACACAAAAAATATAGGGGATTCCCATATGCCCTGCTCCCTAGCCCTCCCACATTATCCCACATCAGCAACATCCTTCATTAGGGTGGTACATTTGTCATAATTGATGAACACATCTTGTAGCATGGCCACTCAGTGGTGACTATAGTTTATATTGTAGTTTACACTCTCGCCTGCACATTTTTACAAGTTATTACACGATATACAATGGCCTGTATCTGTCATTGAAATGTCATTCAGGATAATTCCCAAGTCCCCAAAATGCCCCCAAATTACACCTATTTTTCCCTCTGTTCCCCTTAGAACCTCCAGTGGCCACTGCCTCCACATCAATGATAAAAGTTCTTCCATTGCTAAGATCACAAGTCTACAGTAGAACAAATGGAAGTCTACACTAGTCATTGTCCATTCCACAATCCTGAGGATTCTGTGATGGTGATGCCCTCTCTACCTCTAATTGAGAGGGGGCTTAGGTCCCATGATTCAGATGGATGGGACTTTCTTGCTTGCAGTTGCAAATTCTCTCTGTTCCTTGTGATGGTCATTGTCAGTCATCTTCTTTGTTGTCCTGGGTGAGTCCAATGAACTGGAGAGTAGGTGTTGCAAGTCTGTTGAGATTCAGGGCCCAGCTGGCACATGGACAGCCCAAAGATTTAAGTCCCTTGCATATACAACTATCAACTGTAGTCCTAATCATAGGTTCAAATAGAAGGGATAGTAGAGCCATGTGTAGGGAAACCACAGCTGAGTCCAACTCAATGACACTGGGGAGCATAAATTCCAAAATAAGGCCCACTGGCAAGGTGCCAAACTCCTGAGCTGTCTGCCCTGCCTATAGTGCCTGGATGCCTCCAAAGCCCTCAGGAGCCCTGCTATTTGAGGTAATATTTACTTCGGCAGTCTATGAGTTCCTGCTGAGATGTGCACAAGCATAACCTATGAAATGACCTCCCAACTCACTTTGAAGTCTCTTAGCCATATAAACTCATTTGTCTTTACCTTTTCCCTCTTTTGGTCAAGGTCTTTTTCCAGTTGCATTGCTAGTTGGTTCTTGGTAGTAATCCTTCAGTGCCAGAGAAGCTCATCCCCATGAGTCATGTCCCACACTGTGGGGAAAGTAATGCATTTATATGCTGAGTTTTGGCTTGAGAGAGACCACTTTTGGGCAAGAAGGAGGCTCTCAGGAGGTAATGCTTAGGCACCCTACAATACTATTCTAAGTTTCAATTTCAAAAGTAAAGTTTCCTAAGTACAGTCATCAGACTCAAGGGCCTGTCAGTGGTCCATCCTCCTTCAATGGTCTCTTTCCCTGTACTCAGAGTTTTCTTGCTGTCCCATTAGAGAACGTGGCAGAGCTCCCCAGGATGGAAAATCAATATTTCTTTGATTATTGTGTGGATCTCCTCCCACTGTGAAAATGTCCCATGAACTCTTGAACACATTCTTATGCCTTATAGGTATGCCCCAGGTGAACCTTCTCCTATATATCCCCCCTCTGACACCCTGCACCAATGATCCTCCCCTGCCACAGTTGTAACCATTATTTTTTAAAAATATATTTTTTATTTAAAAAAAGATATTTAGATTACATAAATGTTACATAAAAATATAGGGGATTCCCATATGCCCTACTCCCTACACCTCCCACATTTTCCTACATTAACAATACCCTTCATTAGTGTGGTACATTCATTACAATTGATAAAAATATTTAGGAGCATTGCCACTAAGCATGGATTATAGTTTACACTGTAGTTTTTTTACACTTTTTTTATTTTTTAAAAGATCCTTCGATTACATAAATGTTACAGAGAATATATAGGGGATTCCTATATGCCCCACTCCCCACACCTTCCACATTTTCCCTCATTAGCAACATCTTTCATCAGTGTGGTACATTGATTGCAACTGATAAGCAGATTTTGGAGCATTGCCACTAAGCATGGATTATAGTTGACATTGTAGTTTACATTCTCTTCCATTTGACTCTGTCGGGTCCTGGCCAGATATATAATGGCCTGTATCTGTCATTGTAATGTCATTCAGATGATTCCCAAGTCCCAAAAATTCCACCCTATTACACCTGTTTTTCCCTATCCCTAACCCCAGAACATCCATGGGTCATTGCCTCCACAACAATGGTATTTTTTCCCTTGCTAAAATCACAAGTAGTCTATAGTAAAATACTTGTGAGTTTATTTTAGTCCATAGTTCATTTCCCAATCTTGAGGACTCTGGGATGGTGATGCCCACTCTGCCTTTAATTGAGGGGGCTTTCTATCCGATACATCTGATAGATGGGACTCTCTTGCTTGTAGTTGTAGGAACTCTTGGTTCCTTGGTATGTTGTTTGTCCATAATCTCCTCCCTGTTAGTTGTCCTGGGTGAGTCTATTGAACTGAAGAGTAGGTGTTGCAACTCCGTTGAGATTCAGGGCTCAGCTGGCACATGCATAGCCCAAAGATTTAAGTCTCTTGGATGTACACCTACCAATCCTAGTACTAATTATAAGTTCAAATAGAAGGACAGAAGAGTCATGCATAGGGAAACCACTGCTGAGTCTAACCCAATCACACTGGGAAGCATAAATACCATATTAAGGCCCACTGGCAAGAGGCCAAATTCCTGAGCTGTTTGCCCTGACTATAGTTTCTGGATGTCTCCATATCAATAGTTTGCTATTTGGGGTCATAACTACTTTGGCTGTCAATGAGATCCTGTTGAGATGTGCACAAGCACTACCTCTGGGATGACCTCCTGACTCACTTTGAATTCTCTTAGCCATACAAACTCATTTGTCTTTAGCTTTTCCCTCTTTTAGTCAAGGTGTTTTTTTTTTTTTTTCCAGTTGCATTGCTTGTTGGTACTTGGTAGCAATCCCTTGGTACTGGGGAGGCTCATCCCTGGGAGTCATGTCTCACGCTGGGGGGAAGTTATTGCTTTTATATGCTGAGTTCATCTTAGAAAGAGACCACATTTGAGCAACAAAGAGGCTGTCTGTAGGTAACTCTTAGGCACCCTACGTCACTAAGATAAGTTTCAATTTCAAGAACAAAGGCTTATAAGCATAGTCATCAATATCAAGGGTCTTTCAATGGACCATCCTCCTTCACAAGTCATTGTCCCTGTACCTGGGGCATTCTTGTTCCATTAGAGAATGTGGTAGAGCTCCCCTGGATGGGAATTTGATATATTTTGGTTCTTGTGTGAATCTCCACCCACCGTGACAATGCCCCATGAACATTTGAACACATTTATATGCCTTATATGTATTTCCAGGTGAGCTTCCTCACGTGTATCTCCCCTCACTGACACCCCACATCAGTGATCCTCCCCTGTCACAGTTGTAACCCTTCTGTGATGTAAAACTTCTTCAAAAATGAAGCAAATAAAATAGCCACATACAATTAATAAGAAAGTGAAATAGTAATGATAGTTTTATACATAAGTAAAGTACAGAAAAATTAATAAAAAATAGAATAATATTTTGAAAAATTGGAATATTAAAAAATAATGTAAAAATATTTGAATAAAAATGTTTTTTTTTTTACAGTTTGCCTTTCATCACTGAAAGACAGTTGTCCTGTATGTACAGTGACATTTTCTTCCATTTATTCCCCCAATATCTTACTTTTTTTTCTTCATTTTTACTTCAAAAAAGTTTTAGTTCACAGAAGAGTCATGTACAGAATACAGGGGTTTCCCATATACCCCATCCTCCCCCTTTCTCCCTTTCCCCCATCAATAACCTTCTATATGTGGATGGTCTATTTGTTTCAATTGATGCACAAATATTGAAACATCGTCAGTGGTTCACATTATGTTTTACATTTTGGACCATATACTTTTATAAGATCTGATAAAATTTAACATGGCCTGTATCCATCTTTGCAAGATCATGTAGAACACTTCCATGACCCCAAAAATGCCCCCTGTTCCATCTATTTTATTACTGTTCCATTTGTTTTATTCCTCTCTCCCTATCCCTTTTGGGCCCATGGCAAACACCAGGCTTCACTCTGTGAAGGGCAGGATTCATAGTTACTTCATCTTGACACACTGGTTTGTCCTCCCCTATTAGGCACTGCTGATGCTCTCAAGTGACTCCTGTCTCTCTGTTTGAGAACATAGCGGGCCTCCCTAGGATAGGAGTCCAACACCTTCCCACTCATTATGTGGGTCTCTACCCACTGATGCAACACAATATGACAAAATGATCACTCATACGCTCCCCAGAAGCCTGCCCGAGGTGCACCCTTGCCCGAATGCCCCCCATCCAACACCCTAAACCAGTAACTTATCCTTGCCAAATTGCCAAACGAGCATTCCCAACATTGTAATTTCAACCACATACCCGCCAATCCCTAGTGTTCAGCTACTCCCTCCCCCAACGCTTCCCCCAGTTCCATGGACCATCCAACCCACCCTCCCACGCTCCCCACTCTGCTCCCCCTGTTGAACCTGCACCACAAAACCAAATATTATCACTATACCCCTATCATGTCCCTTGACTGCACAACTACATGCTTCCACCTTGTCATAGATTTTGCCTGTATGGGCATTGGCTATCAATGTTCTTTTCCCTTTCTATTTCCTGTAAACCTATCTTCCAGATTCTAGCTCTGTGAGTCTGCTCAGTTTGCTTAATTTATATCAGGGAGGTCATGTAATATTTGTCTTTAAATGCCTGGCTTGCTTCACGTAACATAAGATCCTCACGGTTCATCCATGTTGGGTTGATTTCAACTTTTGGCAATAGTGAATAATGCCACTATGAACATTGGTATGCATATATCTGTTCATGTCCCTGCTTTCAAATCTTCTGGGTATATACCCAGCAGTGGAATTGCTGGATCATATGGCAGATCTATAGTTAGTTTTTTGAGGAACTGCCAAACTGTCCTCCACAATGGCTGGGCCGTTCTACATTCCCACCAGCAGTGGATGAGTGTTCCTGTTCCTCTGCATCCTCTCTAACACTTGTAGTGTTCTGTTTTTTTTAATGGCTACCAGTCTAATGGATGTAAGATGGTATCTCATAGTTTTTATTTGCATTTCCCTAATAGCTAGTGATATTGAGCATCTTTTCATGTGCTTTTTTTAGTCCTTTTTCTTTCTTCTTTGGAGAAGTGTCTATTCAAATCACTTGCCTATTTTTAAAATGGGTTGTTTGTCTTTTTATTTTCAAGATACAGGATTTCTTTATATATGACAGATATAGACTCCTATCAGATATATGGCTATCAAATATTTTCTCCCATTGGTTAGCTGCCTTTTCACTTTCTTGACAAACTCCTTTGAGGTGCGAAAGTTTTTAATTTTGAGGAGGTCCCATTTGTGTATCTTTTCTTTCACTGCTGGTGCTTTGGCAGTGAAGATCATGAAATAATTTCCTATTACAAGGTCCTGTAGATGTTTCCCTAAATTATCTTCCATCGTCTTTATGGTCTTAGCTCTTATATTTAGATCTTTGATCCATCTTGAGTTGATTTTTGTATAAGGTGTGAGATGGTGTTTGTCTCTCATTCTTTTGGATATGGATATCCAATTCTCCAAGCACCATTTGTTGAAGAGGCCATTTTCTCCTAGTAGAGTAGGCTTTGTGGCCTTGTTGAATATCAGATGACTGTGTATGCAAGGATCTATATCAGTACTCTCAATTTGGTTCCATTGGTCATTATGTCTATCCTTGTGCCCATACCATGCAGTTTTGACCACTGTAGCTTTGTAGTATGTTTTAATGTCAGGTAGTGCTATTTCTCCTGTTCATTTTTCTTTTTCAATATATCTATGGCTTATTCAGGGCCTTTTGCCCTTCCAAATAAATTTCATAGCTAGCTTTTCCAATTCAGTAAAAAATGCTGTGTTGATTTTTATTGGTATTGCATTACATCTGTATATCAGCTTGGGTAGGCTAGACATATTAATGATGTTTAGTCTTCCTTTCCATGAACAAGGAATATTCTTTCATTTATTTAAGTTTTCTTTAATTTCCTTTAAGAGTGTTAGATAATTTTCTGCATATAAATCATTTACATCTTTAGTGAAATTTATTCCTAGGTATTTGATATTTTTAGTTGCTAGTGTAAATGGTATTTTTTTTCCTGATTTCCTCCTCAGATTGCTCATTAATGGTGTACAGAAATGCTACAGATTTTTTTGCATTGATCGTATAACCTGCAACTTTACTGAACTCATTTATTAGCTCTAGAATCTTTGTGGTAGGTTTCTCAGGACTTTCTATGTATAGGATTATGTCATCTCCAAATAGTGAAGTTTTTACTTCTTCCTTTCCAATTTGGATGCCTTTTTATACCTTTTTCTTACCTAAGTTCTCTAGCAAGGACTTCTAATACAATATTAAATAGGAGAAGTGATCGTGGGCATCCTTGTCTATTTCCCGATCTTAGAGGGAAATCTTTTAGGATTTCATGATTGTATATAATGTGCACTGTGGGTTTTTCATATACATTTTATCATGTTGCAGAAGTTTCTTTCTATCCCTATCTTTTGTAGTGTTTTTATCAGGAAACTCTGCTGTATTTTGTCCAATGCTTTTTCTGCATCTATAGAGTTGATTATGTGAATTTTTTCTTTCAATCTGTTTATGTGGTGTTTAACATTGATTAATTTTCTTATATTGATATACCTTGCATATCAGGTATGAAGCACACTTGGTCATGGTGTATAATTTGTTTGATGTATTGTTGGCTATGATTAGAAAGTATTTTGTTGAGGATTTTAGCATCTAGGTTCATTAGGGAGATTGGTGTATGGTTTTCTTTTCTTGTGGTGTGTTTGTTTGGCTTTGGTATTAGAGTGATTTTGGTGTTATATAGAATGAGTTAGGCAATGTTCCTTCCACTTCTAATTTCTGGAGGAGTTTAAGCAGGATTGGTATTAGTTCTTTCTGGAATGATTGGTAGAATTCACCTTTAAGGCCGTCTGGTCTTGGGATCTTCTTAGTAGGGAGGTTTTAGACGGTTGATTCTATTTCACTACTTGTGATTGGTCTATTGAACTCATCAATTTCTTCTTTCATCAATGTAGGCTCCTTCTGTGTTTCTAGGAATTTTTCCATTTCCTCTAAATTGTTTTTCTTGTTTCATATAATTTTTCAAAGTACCCTCTTATGATAGTCTATTTTTGTGGGGTCAGTGGTGATATCCCCCCCTCATTTCTTATTTTGTGTATTTGCATCTTCTCTCTTTTTTTCTTTATTTGCAGAGCTAATGTTTTGTCAATTTTATTGATCTCCTCGAAGAACCAGCTTTTGGTTTTATTTTTTCTAGTGTTTTCTTATTTTCTATTTCATTTAGTTCTGCTCTTATCTTTGTTATTTCCTACTTTCTACTTCCTTTGGGTTTATTTTGTTGTTCTTTTAAAATTCCTCCAGGTGTGCATTTAGGTCTTTGATTTTAGCTCTTTCTTCTTTTTTGATATATCCATTTATGGCTATGAATTTCCCTCTCAGTACTGCTTTTGCTACATACCATAGGCTTTGATATGTTGTGTTGTCATTTTCATTCCTTTCAAGGTAGTTATTGATTAATTTTGCAATTTCCTCCTTAATCCACTGTTTGTCTATGTGTGTGTTGATTAACTTCCATATCTCTGTGCCTAATCTGGTTCCCTGGCCCTTACTGATTTCCAGCTTATTCCACTGTGGTCAGAGAAATTTACTTTGTATAATATCAATCTTTCTGAATTCATTGAGATTTGTTCTGTTGTCTAGCATGTGGTCTATCTTGGAGAATGATCCATTTGCATTTGAGAAGAATGTATGTCCTACTGTATTTGGGTGTAGTGTTCTGTATATGTCTATTAGGTACAGATCCTCTAATATATTATTCAAAGTCACTGTTTCTTCATTGACTCTCTGTTGATATGTTCTGTCTACTGGTTATAATTGTGTATTAAAGACCCCCACTATAATTTCAGAGGCATCTGTTTCTCCACTTAGTTTTTCCATGTTTGCCTGATGTATTTTGAAATGCCCTGGTTAGGTGCATAAATGTTTATGATTGTTCTTTCTTCTTGAAATATTACCCCTTTTATTTATATATAGTGTCCATCTTTGTCTCTATCAATAGTTTTGCCTTTAAAGTCTATTTTGTCTGATATTAGTATAGCTACTCCCACTTTTTTTGGTAATTGTTTGCTTGTAAAATTGTTTTCCAATCATTCACTTTCAGCTTTCTTGAATCCCTGGTTCTAAGGTAGGTTTCTTGTAGACATCATATAGATGGGTCATATTTCCTTACCCATTCTGCCAGTGTGTCTCTTTGACTGGTGAGTTTAGTCCATTAGCATTCAATATTATGATTGCCATGGAATTTCTTAGATTAGCCATATTATCTTTGGGTTTATGCATGTCATATATTGTTTTTATTATTCTTTTTGTCTTTTTTGTTGTTCTTACACTCTCCTCCAATTCCTCTCTCCTGTTTTTTCCTTTCAATACTGCAGAACTCCCTTTAGTATTTTTTGAGGTGCAGGTTTCTTACTAACATACTCTCTTAGATTCTGTTTGTCTGTGAATATTTTGAACTGTCATTTTTGAATGCCAGTTTTGTTGGATAGAGAATTCTTGGCTGGAAGTTTTTTTCCTTTAGCACCTTAACTATGTCTTACCATGGCCTTCTTGCCTCCATTGTGAGAAATCAGCACTTTATTGAGCTCCCCTTGTATGCAATGGTTCTCTTTTTCTTGTTATTTTTAGTATTCTCTCTTTATCTTGGGCATTGGACAATTTGACAAGTATATGTCTTGGAGTAGGCCTGTTAGGATTTATACTGTTTGGGGGTACGTTGTACTTCTTGGATATGTACATCCATGTCCTTCAATAGGGTTGAGAAATTTTCAGCCATTATTTCCTCCAACACTCCTTCTTTCCACTTTCATTTCTCTTCTCCTTCTGGGATACCTATAATGTTATGTTTTTTCATTTCATATTGTGGTTCAAGTCCCTGAGTCTCTGCTGGAGTTTTTCTATCTTTTTATCTACCTGTTGTACTGTCTGTTTGATTTCAGATGTACTTTTTTCCATTTTGCTAATTCTTCCCTCTTCCTATTCAAATCTGCTCTTTTGTGCTTCCATTGTATTTTCGATTTCTTGGATTGTGTCATTCATCACCATCATATCTGTTATCTATTTATTTATGTTTACAATTTCTTCAAAACATTCTCCCAGTGTATTCTTAACATCTTTAATCTCTTCCTTAGCTTCATTAAGTTGATTCATGATATTTGTTTGGACAGCTCTGATTAGTTGTTCCATGTTCTGAATTTCCTCTTTGTTTTTTATTTTTTCATTAGACTGGGCCACGTCTTCCTGTTTCTTAGTGTGGTTTGTATTTTTTTCTTGTTACCTCATCATCTGTTTATCTTGGTGTGTTTGTTCAGTTGATTGGCTTCTCTATCTTCTGTGGTTTTATTTTGTCGTTTTTGAGTGTGGTAAGTTTTCACTTTGACACTTCATTCCTCTTATCCTATTTCTTTGTCATTGCCTATGTTCCCTTGAAAAAAAAAATGTTAGTACCAGAGAAATAGGAAGACATAGGAAGAGAGAATGAGTAATAGTAGTGTATTAGTCAGGGTTCTCTCGGGAAACAGAATCAACAGGAGATATCTGTCAAAAATATGAGATTTTAAAAGAGTCTCTCATGTGATTGTGGGGATGCACAAGTCCAGGTTCTGCAGGCAGGCTGCAAACCAGGAGCTCTGATGAAAGTCTGATGAAAAGTCCTTGATGAGTTTCTGGGAGAAGTTGCCTGTCCAAGGACGAACTGGGAAATTCTCTCTGAACGTTGAAATCACTTCCCCTTTTAAGTCATTCAACTGATTGGATAAAAGCGTCACCCATTGATGATGTAATCTCCCTGATTGATGCAGATGTAATCATCCATCCACACAGTAAACTCACTGATGATTGAAGTCCATAAATGCTTTTGTATTACAATTAGCCCAGTGCTTGCTGGAACAAACACCTGGACACAATTACCTGGCCCAGTTGACACATTAGCCTAACCATCACAGTCCACCCCTTGTCAACTCGGCAATCATACAGAGTACCCTAAACCATACTTTACCAGTCTCTAAGTAAAAAAAATAACAGGCAAGCATACATATATATTTCTGCCTAACAATGTTCAACTCCCCTGCATACAACTGGAAATGCATTAATTCCCCAAAGAACAGGGTGCAAGTCCTTGGGTAATATTCACTCTTAAACTTGACATCCTTAAATATTATGACGTGGAATTAATACAACTTTTCATGATGGGGGAAAGGTTGGGGAAGAAAACAAAGAAATTTGTTTTGTGTACATGTACAATCATACTCATAATGAAACATGGAAGAAGGGTTCATGACTATTACAGTCCTCCTTTCTGTAACTGGTCACGTGGTTGAAGTTCATATTTATCACTACCTTCTTCTACTACCCATTTCATGTTCCCGTTACCTTCAGCAAGCACTTCAGCTGGCTGTGGTTCTTTCAGAGTATAGGTACTTCCTCATGGGTCACACTTTGTATTTCACCTTTGGGGGTTTGTTGTGATTTTAATCTAGTAATAGGTCTCGAAGACAAGAGGGGTTGGGGATGTGGGTAAGGAGAAGGATTAGAGATGTCTTGCAGGCTACTGACCTGAGGGCATTCCTTTGCATTTTCTTCTGATGAGACAGGATTAATCTCTTCAGGCAGGGGTTGGAAGACAGATTCCTCAGGGCAGACTGGAGTTAGGCTGGTACCTGCCCCAGGGCTGGGAGGAGGTCCAGACTCCCTGGGGCAGGCCAGAGACAGGGCAGTGCAAGCTTCCATTTGGCTTGTACCCACCTCAGGCCTGGAAGGAAGTCCGGACTCCCTGGGGCAGCCTGGAGGCTGGATGATACAAGGTTGACAAGGCCATCGCAGGTTTATTTGGTAAAGTCTCAGCAGAATTTAGGGTTCCAATGTCCTCACCAATATTATCATCATCCCATATGTCTCTGTCCCAATCCTCGGGGTTCTACTCCTTTCCAATCAATGCATTCACTTCAATTGCAGAAACCCTGCAAGGTTGAGATTTTAGTTTCTTCTGTAATTCTGCTACTTGTACAATGAGAATCTGGGTTTGATTCTCAGATATCTCAAGTCTGTGGCTACAAAAGACAAGATTTCCTTTCAAGTCACACGTAGAAACTTTCTTATCATTCATGTGGCATTTAACTTTCAAATTTGAAGACTTTAGCTCATCTTTTTTTTGCAACTGTATCCAGAGTATCTAGGAGGAGCCAGCCAATATCATTGTACTTTTTTTACTCCAGAAAATTCTGTTAAGGTGTTGAAAACACTCTCACCCAGATTCTTGCTTCTTATAAGCGTGGAAGTAGGGGAATCCAGTGATGCTATTTTGCGTATCTCTATTGCCAGCTCACGACATGGACTGTTAGCAACCTCATTATTGGAAAGGGAGTCATTAGTACCCCTGAGTCCAATTAGAGTAGAAAGCCAATTACAAAACTCCCAGAACCACCTCAGACATCCCATGTTTAAGACTCTGTTCCTCAAGAACCACTCCTGGTACCAGTTGACACATTAGTCTAACCATCACAAGTAGTGATAAGAGTAAACAGTAGGAGAGAGACTGTACAAGATGTAGGCAATTGAATAATTAACCTGAGTAAGTAGTACAGAAGAGTAAGATTGGAAAATTGGAATAGAAACAATGAAACATGAAACAGAATGCAAAAAATATAGAATGAATTAAGATTCCAGAATAATGAGAAGAGTGAAAAAGAAAAAGTAGAAGAGAGAGGGAAGAAAGAAAAAAAAAATTAAAAAAAAGAAGAAATAAAACATGGAGAAAGTAAGAAAGAGAAACGAATAAAAGAAAAATTGAAGACCAAGCCCAAAGAGGTGAAATGAAAGAACAACAACAGAAAACAAAAACTATAAAGATGAAGGAGGAAAAAGATATAGCGTAGGTAGAGAAAACTGGGAAACAAAAGAGAGAAAAAACTAACTGACAAACGGAGAGAGAAAGGAAGGGGGAATACAACAAGAAATAAAGACAGCAGCTACTAGTTATTTTGTTTTTTGTTTTTGTTTTTTAAAAATGCAAAAGAGGAAGAAGGCAGGAAAAGTGTCAAAAAGTCAAGATAAACATGGAAAAACAGCCTTTCCTCTTGGACCCCTAGTGATTTCAGGCTGTTGCTATTCAACAATCACACTGCAGCCTGTCCTCTGTAGGTTTTAAGCCAGGTTTTAGTGAGTAAAATAAGGAAAGCAAAAAAGGAATCCCCCCCCATTTAAAAAAAAAAAAAAAAAGAGATCCAATAAAAGCTAATACAAAGAGGATGTAAATATGTTCCCTGTCATAAAGTTTCACTGGATGCTTGGTAACCTTGTATAACTTCTTAGATAGGAGCCTGGGATTAAACCAGGGACCTTGTATATGCTAGGCAGGAGCTCTTATTCTGAGCTAATGTGCCTTCTTAGGATAGCAAGACTTTTTCGAAACCTACCAGTCCCTATTCCCTCCCTGTTATCTCTGCCTCCTTTCTGGTGTAAATTCTCTCTTTACCTAGGCTGCTAGGCATGGCAGCCTGCCTGAGGAGACCCCATCTCCTCTCTGATGTAATTCCTCTCTTTACCTAGGCTGCTATGTGTGGCAGCTTGCCTGAGGAGATCCCCCTCCCTTATCTCTGCCATGTCAGGGTCCTTTCTGACACCCAAGGGGGGCTTGGCTGACTAAATAACTGCAAAGTGACCACTCTCCACCCTCTTCTACCCCTTCTTCTCCCAGGGAGGTTGCCACCACACCCCTTTTCGAGGAGGAAGCCAGCTGCTCCACTTAGGCTGTTTCTCCTGCGGGCGGGGTATAAACACCACTTCCAGCCACAGACAGGAGAAACTCAAGATTTTTTGCCAGCTTCCTTTTCTTTCTAGCACCCTCCTAGATGACCCAGAGCACAGCTCCGCCCCGCCCCCCGCTCTATATATATCTAGAGGTGCTGGCAGGGAGGAAGAAGTCTGTTCTCCTCTTAGTCAGATATTATCTGCCAGGAGTTTTAACCCCACTTGATATTTCAGGAATGGGGGAGCCCTTCCTGGTGGCCAGGAGGATCAGTAACTCACCGTTTGCTATTTCAGCTTCCTCCTCTCTGTCCCCGACTCTTCTGTTAGTTGTGAAGTTGTGTCCTGTTCTGCTGTACCCTTAAGCAGGTCACTAAGCAGCCCTAGACTCCATCTTAGTTAAGAGCTAAGCTTTATCTGTTTACCTTGTCGCCCATATTGCCACAATATCTACATTGTAGTTTACACTCTCTCCAGCACAATTTTGTAGGTTATGGCAAGATGTGTAATGGCCTGTATCTGTTGTCATAATGTCATTCAGGACAATTCCCATGTCCTGAAAATGCCCCCATATTTTACCTGTTTTTCCCTCTCCCTGCCCTCAGAACTTCCAGTGGCCACTGCCTCCACAATAATGATATAATTTCTTCCATTGCTTGAATCACAATATAGCAGAATAACAATAAGTCTATTGTAGTCTATCGCTCATTCCCCAATCCTGAGGATTTTGGGATGGTGATGCCCACTCCACCACTAATTGAGAGAGGGCTTCAATCCCATGGGTTAGATGGATGGGACTCTCTTGCTTGCAGTTGCAGACTCTCTTGGTTCCTTGGGATGGTCGTTGTCCACCATCATGTCCTTGTTAGCTGTCTTGGGTGAGTCCAATGAACTAGAGAGTAGGTGTTGCAAGTCTGTTGAGATTCAGGGCTCAGTTGGCACGTGGAGAGCCCAAAGATTTTAGTCTCTTGGATGTACATCTATCAATCCTAGTACTAATTATAGGTTCAAATAGAAGGGTCACAAGAGCCATGTTTAGGGAAATCACAACTGAGTCCAACTCTGTCACTCTGGGAAGCATAAATTCCAAAGTAAGGCCCTCTGGCAAGGCATCAACTCCTCAGCTCTCTGTCTTGACTAGTGTTTGGATGTTTCCAGACCCCTCACAAGCCCCACTATTTGAGTTAGTATTTAGTATTTACTTTGGCAGTCAATGAGATCTGGCTAAAACATGCATAAGCGTAACCTCTGGAATGACCTCCCAACAAAGAGTCATCTTTGAAAAATACCCTGTTTTGAATGGCCAGAGAGTAGGCTCAATGTGGTTACTGCATTAATAATGATAAAAATGGGTATTGGAAACTGGTCAGTGCAGAACTTTATTTGTTGCGATTTAATTTTTATATTGTCTGCCCCAAGATGTAGAAAAGAATGGTACTTAACATTTAAGGGAGGCTGACAATTTCAGGAGTGTGTTTCATCAGAGATCGTTATTGGTTGGTTGTTACTGGTGTTCACATCTGTGTAATATATTCTATGGTTAGGGTAAGTGTATTTCTTGTTGCCTAGTGACAATTGGATTTCATTTCTCAGTATTCATTATGTTCCTGATGGTAAGATGATACTTGGTGGAAGAGGGGCTGCATTTCAGAGAATGCAAGCTTAAGCATCTTACTTTTACATTGAAACGTCCAACTCTATTGTTTTTTGAAACCAAGAAACAAATTCAAATTATCATATTACATATTACATATGATATAATTTGAGGATGTTGATGCATGATGCTGGATTTTGAGATCTGGAGAAAACTTTTTGTCATTTAGCATGCTGACTAAAATGAAAATGTTGGCAGTTACTTTATCTTCTGAATATTTAATCTGATTCAAAATTTGACCTATTCATGTATAATTTCCAGGTTTATAAAAGAGCTTTAACCTTAAACAGTAGTATAAACAATGTTGTAAATCAGCCTGAGAAGAATAAAATCCATAAGTAGCTATTTATATTTTGCAAGCCTCAGTAAATGTGAATTTTGACCATAAAGCTTTCTTAATTTCAGTCACCAAAGAAATCCACCTATCTCTTTGATAGGGCTATTGTAACAAGAGCTGAGAAAATTCTAGGTTAAGGCATCTCAAGTGAAGGATAGAAGTTTTGTAGTTAAATGAACATTTTTGGCTCCTGCTCTAGTCTTCAACCTGGAATGTAGCCAGGACATTATCTCCCTGTTTCTCTTCCTTCAAGGAGATTTTAAGTGACCCATATCAGTTTCTTTTGTTCTACATGTTATTGAAAACCAGTACCATGGGCACCAGTGGGTTGAAGTTTCCTAGTCTGCATATTGAATGAGCACTGCCATTTTGATTTTGGCTAGGTGAAGAGCTAATTTGCTTTAGAAGTAGGGATTGTTGGAAAACTGCTCCCTAGAGCTTTGCATGTAAGGAGCTGTGATTTAGTCAATATGACCAGAGACTTTTCAAAATGAACTGGAGGTTTCAATAAAGGCCTTGCCTCTAAGATATATAACCTGTGATTAAAAATAACCCCTGCTCAAAGCCAGAGAGTGATCTTTGAAAAAGCAGTAATGGGTGCCTTCATCAGAATTCCCAACTTTTGGCCTGTTCTATGGAATTCAGACTATGCCAATCCCCGTAGTTATGCGAGCCAATTCCTATACTAAATCTCTTTATATATATCCTGTTGGTTCTGTTTCTCTGGAGAACCCTGACTAATACAGGTGGATACACTTTTTCCTGTACTTACTTTTTTTCTAAAAATGCTTGCCTCTTCATACTTGCAGCTCTCTAGATTGAATAAAGTGTTTTGATGAAGGGGAGACTGAAGTGAAACAGTAGCTCTAATCAGCTGCTTGACATAAATTATGTCTCCAACTATTTCAAAAGGGGAAAAATTGGAAAAGAGTGTGAAGGGCCCTGGGTAGCATATAAGTGCTCTTGAGACAGATGTGTTAGAGAAGTTGCTTCAAAGACACAAATCCATCTTTAACAATTGCCCAGAGGTAAGGTGTGGTGGTGGTAGGGGTCTTGCTTCTCTCTCTGCAGTGAGGTGTCAGGGAGGAGTTGCCTGGCAGTACTTGTGCACTGAGTTTAGAACATCATGCTATGTTTGTTAATACCGCTACTTTCCTTTTCAACTGTCTGCTCATTTTTGTTGGGTGGGAGATTCTGACTGCAGCTGGAATGCCAAGCAACACAACAAATGATCTGCCAATATTTTCCTTGTTGTCTTGTGTAGTGAGGATTTTGCTGATGGATTAGGACCCAGAAAGTATTATAAAAGCAGTTTTTTTCTTTTGAATTCTCAGAGCACTTTGTACTTCTCCCTAGTAAAGCAATTATTGTGATGTTTTGTAATTATTTGTGTTTATTTTTCCCAGTAGACTGTGGTTTTTTTTTTTAATAACAGGCACTTTGCCTTATGTATCTTTGTATACTTGGGGTCTAGCACAGTTTCTGGCACATAGTAAGAAATCAGTAAATGCTTGTGAACTGGATGAAGGAATGAGTGAGAAAAGTGTTACCTGCTACTCTGAGGTCAGAGACCATGACCTCATCATTCATAAGATGGGTGGTTTCATGATACTTAACTTAATAGGGACATCTATGTTCTATCCCATGGGGCATGGAGGTCTCAGTGTCCTCTCTTCGGAGAACATAGTTGTTTCTGTGCAGTTATTTTCTCTAAATCTACCAGAATGTGAAATCATAGCACCCTGAATCTCTTCCATTCATTGAAGCAATCACAATTGTAATTCATCTGTTTTTCTTTGTATTTGGGTGATTCTTTAATTAATGTTTGCATCCTCCACTAGGCTGTGAGTCTAGTGATGGAGGAAAGTAATCACATCTGATTTTGTTCACCATCATATCCCCAGCATCTCGCATAGTGGTTGGCAGTGAGTAGGTACTCCATAAATAAATGAATGCCTGAAAACACTAAGATGGCTTCCCTTATTCATGCAGAGATTTTTTTCCTTTTCTAGAATAGGTAAATAGATTTAGATCAGTTGTCTCAGAATTAAACTGAAAACTTTCTTCAGGTTCCAATCTAAAATTTAATTATCCAGTCTCTTTTCAGAAAGCTTTCATAAAATGTATTCTAATTATTTTACCAGATTATTGACTTTTTAAAGAAATAATATTCACCTTCAAAGGTAACATGCTGGTTTTTAAAGTGCCCAAATTCGGAAAACACTGCACTTTTTTTTTTTTTAATTTCAATGGATTCTTCCTGTTAATTTTTAAAGGAATGAGTATTTGACTCATGCACAGATTTATCTCAAGGGGAAAAGCTTTAGAGTGACACTTGGTAATTTAGCCATTAAGGGTAATGTTCATCTTCTCTTTGTCTATTGAAACTTCTAGGATAGGCACTACAAATAGCTTATCAGGTAGTTTTAAAGGTCATGTGCAAAGGAAAAAAATCCTGCACCACCATGAAAATGTCCTTAGTAATCAGAGACTGCTTATGGTAGGAGGAAGCTGAGAGATGTTCTCAGCTCATCTATCTTTCCTTTTCCTCTGGGTCACGTTGTGACAGATTTTGAGTTGGTAGCAGCCTAGCCTTGAAGGTAGCTAGCTTTGCACATCTCTCTTTGCTACATTAGCAAAGTCAGTAAGTTAAAAACAACAAAAACTTTAACTTTCTCTTTTCCTCTTCAGCCTCTTCATTCTTCCTCTGGGGTGAGCCTGACAGAGATAGGAGCAAAGAAGAGCCGTCTGTGTTGACAGCCTACAGCACTGGTCAAATTCACCTTTCATAAGGTTCAGAATAAGGGTGATGAGATGCTCAGCCCTGACCCCTGATGTTATTTTTCATTTCAGCCTGTGACATAGCCGTTCCTCTCTCATCTCTCTGGCCTGCTCCAGTGCTCTATGGAATGCATGAATTGAGTCCTGCCCAATCATGTCAGACCACACCATGAACCCCTCACGAGTATATCCTGAGCTTCTCAATGGAAACAAAACTTTAATCCACCCTTTCAAATTCCAGATGAGATCACTGACTTAGCTTCTTTTGAGACTTCATTGAGTCATTGGTTCTTTTTCTTTCTTTCTTTCTTCTAGCAGTAAAAGTATGGGTTGCAGTTGCTTGGAGGATGAAGGAAAACCTAAGGTTTCTAAAACTGGTAGCCATGAGGCAGTCATTTAGTAGTGACTTTAAAAGCTCTTTAAGAAAAGCAAACTGTATCTTTGGGCTTATTGCCGTCATCCATTGAGAGAGAGATCACAGAAAGCCTTCAGTAATGATAAAATAAAAAATGCATTCCTACACAGTACATCCAATAGCTGCTTTGTGTATGGATTCAGTAATGAGATAGGAGGCTGATTTGTATTTAGTTTCATTATCTAATTCTCAGAATATAGCAACAGATTTGGAGGATTATATTTTAGAAAAAAAGTTATATTTTCAAAATCCCATTGATGACTACATTCACTCCCTCTTTCCCTGCTCTTCCCCTCCCTTCATCCTGGAGTCATATGCTGGTAATTCTTTCAAATAAAGGAGAATTTTTTGATTGCTTGTTCCTATTGTCAACTTCTTTTTTGTTTCCTAGAACTTTGTGGTCTTGCATTTGTACTTTTGAAAGAGAATTTGTTGACAGGAGTTTATAAAAGATATCGGAGAAGTACTAGGAATGGCTGAGCAGATTAATTTCTAAAGATTTAGTTCAGAGAAGAATGTAGCTCTGTTTGAATTTTTATTTCATTTTGCAGAAATGAATTCTATATCTCATGGCTTCAGTTTTGTTTTTGAGGTGGTAAACAACTTGGTTACACCAAGGCCTCTTTCATGACATTTAATTTTGAACAACAAAAAGAGTGAAAAAGCCTGAAGATTGGAAATAGAAAGAGTAAAGAATTGAAGTTCTGATTAGACTTTTTTTTTTTTTTACATAATGGGTAAGAAATTAAAAAAAAAATTTTTTTTTTATTATGGGTAAAAATCAAAATTCTCACAATACATACAAAAATTTGCAAAATGATATATAAATATATATGCATATATGTGTATTTACTTACAAAAATGTTATTTATATATACATATACATATATTTTAAGAGGTACTTAGATTACCCAAAATATTACACGGAAACCACTGGGATTCCCATGTTGCCCACCTCCCACACCTCCTACCACATCCCACACAAACATCTCCCACAGTGTGGCCCACCAACCTCAATGAACTTACACATCTTGGAGCCTTGCCACCAACCATAGACCACAGCTCACACTGTAGACCACACTCTCTCCCACTCAGTTCTTAGTGGTGTGTGCTGATTTAAATTAGACTTTTGATCCCAAAGTTAGCATTTGTAAACAACATGAATTTTAGGTTTGGAAATTGAGAAGCGTGAGTCCTTTATCCCTGCAGTCTTTCAAATAGCATTCTCAAGTATGCTACAATGTTTCTATTGTAGGCATTATATATATTCTAATTTCAATACTCACAAAAGCTCCACAAGACATATGTTTTTTCCATTTTCAGAAATGAGAAGATTGAGGCTTAGCAAGATTATTTAACTCAACCATTGTTGAGTGATTGCCCTCCAGGCCCATGATCTTTCCACTATGTATTACCACTTTTCATATAGTGAAATAAAAGGGTACAAAAGGCCACTTTTTCTTTCAGTTGCTTCTGTCCTTTCCCCATATGCCATGATGCATTGGCTTCAGGGAAACTGAAAATAGTACAATTAATGCGAAGTTTGTTTCAGGACCTCTGTATACTTGGGGAAAAAAACGCATAATTTTTTTTAGCATATGCCATCTTTTAGAGTCAAAATCTAGTATTGAATTTGAATTCCATACCACAAAGATCTCTTGAATATCTATGAAACAAGCACAACCGCAATGTGGTGATTCAAAGACCAGCTCTCTTGGCATCCTTAAAGAAAGATAGCCTCCTAACCTGCCCCAAATATATACACTGGGTCACTGCATCTCTATCCAATAAATGGATCATCATTACTCCTTCAGATTAAATTACAGGAGAAAGCTAAAGACCAAAGGTAAACATTTTTCTCTGAAATTACTAATGTGACCAGTCTTCTTAATATGAAAATTGTCATGGGGTCTGTACAAGAAAAATCACCTTCTCTTAAATTTTATACATCCAAAAGTATGTCAGTTCAGGTCATTTCACAGAATTTTACTGAAAATATCAAATCAGTGAATACATGACTTTAAATTGAGTTTTTTCCTTCTTTTTCTCTTTTTTTAAAACACAATTCCTGACCTAACAGGCACATATGTCAGAGATGGTTGATCTTGAAATACACAGATAAGAAAACATTAGAGAATAAAACATAGTACCTCAGACCCCTGGTAAGAAGCTCCAAGAAACTGATATAATTCAGCTTATCTCTTTCCTAGGTATGTCCTTAAAATTTCATGACTATAGAAGGTGGTACCCCTTACTATAGCCAGACTATACAAAGAATGAGTTAAGTTGATTTGCATTAATTTTTGTTAATCACTTTTATAGAGGTACAATTTGCAGTGTAAAATTACCACCTTTAATTGTACAATTTCATGAATTTTTTTTTTAAAGGTGAAATGTGATTATTTATTTTATTTTATTTTTTTTTTTTAGTTTAATTTACTTTATTTATTTTTTTAATTATGGGTAAAAATCAAAATTCTCACAATACATACAAACATTTGCAAAATGCAATTTCATGAATTTTGACAAATGTATACAGTCAGTCCTGTAACCATCACCACAATCAAGATATCGAACATATGTATTGACATGAAAAGTTCTTTCATGCTGTTTTGCACTTAACACCCTACTCACACTGTTTCTGTGAGTATAAATTTCCTTTTCTAGAATTACACATAAATAGAATTGTACAGTATATAGTATTTTGTGTGTGTTTTCCTTGATCTATGATGTTACATGTATAGGTAGTTCATTCCATTTATTGCTGAGTAGTATTCCATTGTATGGATATAACATAATTTGTTTATCCGGTCACCAGTTGATGGGCATTTGGATTATTTCCACCTTTGGGCTATTACGAATAATGCTGTTATGAACACATACACAATTTTCTGTGTGTTCATATTTTCATTTCTCTTGGTTATATAAATAGGGTTGGAATAGGTGGCTCAAAGTAAAAATGTATGTTTAACTTTATAAGAAACTATCAAGTTATTTCCCCAAATTGCATGACTTTGAATCAACACCAGCAATCTGAGATTTCTTGGTGTTCCACATCATCACAAACTCTTGTTATTGTCAGTCATTTTCACTTTAGCCTTTCTAGTGTGTGTGTAGTGGTATATCATTGTGATTTTAATTTTTACTTCTCTAAAAACGAACGATGTTGAGCATCTTTTCATATGCTTCTGCCATTTTTATTCATTCTTTGGGGACAGGTTTATTCAACTCTTTTGTCCATTTTCGTATCAAGGTGTTTGCCTCATCATTGAATTGTAATAGTTAAATATAAATTCTGCTTACAAATCTTTTTGCAACTATTTTCTTCCAATCTATGGCGTTCCTTTTCATTTTCTTAACAGTGCTTGTTAAAGAAGAGATATTTGTAATTTAGATAAAGTCTAATTTATCATTTTTTTCTTTTATGATTTGGCTTTTGGCATTTTATTCAATAAATCTTTGCCTGATTCAAATTCTTAAAGATTTTCTCCTATGGTTTCTTCTAGAAGTTGTATAGTTTTAGATTTTACATATAGGTACATGGTATATTTCATGTTCAGTTTTTATGTGGTGTAAAGTAAGGGTCAAGAATAATTTGTGAGATATGAGGCAAGATGGCATTGGTTTAAGAGGGCACTCGCTGACGCGCTGTCTGTGAGGATGGCTGATTGGGGACAGGGTCCTGCTCAGGGGTCTGTGCTGTGGGTGCATGGAGAGAGAAGCTTGGGACATCTATCTGGAGGTAGCTCAATGGCGTGGATTGCTAGGTAGAGAGTCATGAGTTTTAACCTTGCCCTTGCAGGTTAACACAGATGGCTGAGCCACACCCTCAGGGAAAAAAGCTGGTTTGAGCCACGACTCCAGCCAGCAATCCGGTGAGAAGGAGTGATCTCTGAGAGTGGGAGGGTTCTGGTGAAGGGTTTCCTTTCTGTGGATTTGGCTGCCTGGAACCCCTTGCAGCTTTGGGGAACAAAATAGCTTGCTTGAATCATCACTAGGCAGAAGGGAGTGGCAAATCTGCTGAGGAAGTTGATTTACCCAGCTGCCCAGGGATAAGCCCCAACTTACGCTGCCAGCATCCCGGTGAAAGGGAGCATTCCCTGACAGTAGGAGGGTTCTGACAGAAGGTGGAGAGGGGTTTCATTTCTGTGGATTTGGCTGCCTGGATCCCCTCATAGCTTTGGGGAGCAGATAAGCTGACTTGAAGCAGCACCAGGCTGAGGGGAGAGGCAAATCTATTGAGGAAGCTCAATTTACCCAGCAACCTGGTGACAATGAGGCTTGGCTCCAGAGGGGCAGAGTCAGCCAATTTTATCATTCTGCATGGACAAGCATCAGAGCTTCAGCTCCCCTGGGAAGGCCAGCAAGTGGGAAGTGCTTGATTAGTTTCCATGAGCCTAGTAGTGTCCCCTTGGTGAAGGGGGTGGTCTAGAAGAGGACTTCTTTTCTGTCCCTTATTTCGCCAAAAAAAAAAAAAAAAAAAAGAAACAGTCACTTTAAAAAATAAAAAATGAATTTTTCTTTTTAATTTAGTTTAATACAATTCGTTGATAAACATAAGCAGGCTGAGAGGTTCCACAAGGGCCCAAGAAGGAACACTGGTCTTCCTTAGATTTGTTTGACAGCTTGCTTGTGTGGTTGTTTGTTTTTTCTCTGTTTATTTGTTGTCTCCTGCTTTTCTTTCCTCTTCCCCCCCTTCTTTTTTCTTTCATTTTTCTTTTTTAATTAGGCGCTGATAGCTTGTCTCTTCTTTGCTGTGCTTCTTCTTCAGTGATTTCCCATTCTCTGTCTATATTGATTTTGTATCCCAAGCTATCTCTCTTCCTTCCTTTATCTTTCTGTCCTCTGCTTTCTGTTGTGGTTCTTACATACCACGGTTTTTTCATTAGCCCACACTTAAGGGTGTCAATTTCTATTCTATCTAATCTGTTTCCTTCTTTTTTAAATTAATATTAACTTTTTCCTTTCAGTCCCTTCTTTACTCTTTCTCTCCCTCCTCATCATTCTAGCCTTCAATCATTATGTATGTATTCTTCTATTTGGTTTCCCAGTGCATTATAGGTACTCCACTTTTTTTCCTATTACTCTACACTGCCTACATGAGCTAAATATTCGTTTCACTAAGTCTTATATGGCCCCTCTTCTAGCTTTTATCAATAATACTACTATCCTTCTTCCTTTCTCACATCTTTCCATTATTCTGTCCCTAATCTTTTACCTTCAAGGGAACATAGAAAGAAGCAAGGAAATAAAATAAGAAGAAACTGTCAAAGAGAAAACAACACACACACAGAACCACCAGCTAAATAAAACTCTAGAGCAGAGAGAGAAGTTAATCAACCAAATAAGATAAAATGATGACCAGAGGGTAACAAAAAATTGCAAACCACACTGAGAAACAGGAAAACATGGACCAGTCCAATGAAAAACTAAAAACCAGGAAGAGATGCAGAACATCGAACAACTAATCAAAGCTTTCCAAACAAATATCATGGACTAACTTAATGAAGTGAAGGAAGAGATTAAGGATATTAAGAAGACACTGGGAAAACATACTGAAGAAATTAAACATACATAAAAAGATAACGGATAAGATGGTGATCAATGGCACAATCCAAGAAATCAAAAAGATGCTGGATTCACATAACAGCAGATTTGAATAGGCAGAAGAAAGAATTAGTGATGTGGAAGACAATACATCTGAAATAAAACAGATAGTAGAACAGATAGACAGAAAGATAGAAAAAATCCACCAGGGACTCAGGGATTTAACCAATGGCATAAAATGCACAAGCATATGAATTATGGGCATCCCAGAAGGAGAAGTGAAGGGAAAGGGTACAGAAGGAGCGTTGAAGGAAATAATGGCTGAAAACTTCCCAACCCTATTGAGAGAGATGGATGTGCAGATCCAGGAAGCACAGTGCACCCCAAACAGTATAAATCCCAACAGGCCAACTCCAAGACATATACTTATCAAAATGTCCAATGCTCAAGACAAAGAGAAAATATTCAAGACAGCAAGAGAAAAGAGAACCGTCACATACAAGGGAAGCACAATAAGATTAAGTGCTGATTTCTCATCTGAAACCATGGAAGCAAGAAGACAGTGGTATGACATAGTCAAAGTACCAAAAGAAAACAACTTCCTGCCAAGCATTCTCTATCCAGCAAAACTGGAATTCAGAAATTATGGAGAATTCAAAATATTCACAGATAAACAGAAACTAAGAGACTATGCCAATAAGAAACCTGCGCTTCAAGAACTACTAAAGGATTTTTTTTTTTAAAGAATTTTTTTTTGTTTTTTTCCAATTTTTTTAATGTCCCAATCTGCTAATTATAGTTTATTTTTAGTTAAGTTTTTTTTTCTTCTGAGTTTCCTTGTACTTGTCTCTTGCATTTAAGCTTGTCATTATTATTTCTCTTTCCTATTAATTTTATTTGGTTATTATATGGGCTTCATGTTCAAGGTAGGTTTAGATCACAGAAGGGTTACAATGGGGGCTGCAGAAGAGCATTGGTGGGGTGTGACTGGGATGGGGGATTCATGGGAGTAAGTTCATCTGAATATATATGAAAGATATAAAATGGTTTAAATGATCAAGGGATGGGGCATGGTCACGGTGGGTAGACAATCAATCAATAAATGAGGGAATCTGAATTCCCAGCCTGGAGAGCTCTGCCACATTCTCCAAGGGAGCAGCAACAGTCCCCTGAGTGCAGGGAAGTGTCTGGCAAAAGAGGATGGCCCACTGATGGGTTCTTGTTATTGATGACTAGCCTTATGAGTCTTTGCTCTTGTAATCAAAACTTAGCCTACTGGTATGGGATGCCTAAGGTTTGCCACCTGAGAGCCTCTTTGTTGTTCAAACGTGGCCTATTTCTAAGCCAAACTCAGCATATGAATGCATTACCTTCCTTCCAATGTGGGACATGACTCGAGGATGAGCCTCCCTGGCAATGAGGGATTAATACCAAGTGCCAACTGGCAATATGACTGGAAAAAGACCTTGAATAAAAGGGGGAAAAGGTAAAGAGAAATGAGTTCATGTGGCTAAGAGACTTCAAAGAGAGTTGGGAGGTCATCCCAGAGGTAACACTTACGCAGACCTCAGTAGGATCTCATAGAAAAGCAAAGTGGATATCACTCCACACAGAGGAGCTCCTGAGGGCTCTGGAGACACCCAGGTCCTATACAAGGGGGGATAGCCCCAGAGATTGATGCCTTATTAGTGGGCTCTACTTTGGAATCTGTGCTCCTGGAGTGACAGAGTTAGACTCAAATAAGTCCTCCCTGCACAAGGTGCAACAGTCCCTTCTATTCAAACATATAAGTGATGATGGAGTTTTTAGGTGTACCTCCAGAGACTGGAGCCTCTGGCCTACCTATGTGCCAGTTGTGCCTGAATCTTGGTGGAGCTGCAACTCCTACTCTACAGCTCAATGGACTCATCCAAGTTACCTGGTGAGGAGACAACGATGGGCAATGGCCATCCCAGGGAATGGAGAGGGCCTGCAGCTGAAGGCAGGATAATCCCATCCACCGTATCCATGGGATATAAGCCCTCTCTCAATTGGAGGTGGAGTGGACATCACCATCCCAGTTCCCTCAGGATGGGGGGAAGAGCTATGGACTAGAGTGGACTAAATGGTATTCTGTTGTTGACATATTGTGATTCAAGCAATGGAAGAAATTTTAACAGTGAGGTGGAACCAGTGGCCACTGGACACTTTCGGGGCAGGGAGTGGAAGAGCAGTTGAAAAATAGGGGCTTTTTCAGGACTTGGGGGTTGTCCTGAGTGGTGTTGCGGCGACAGATGTAGACCATTTTACATCAGTATATACCATGCAGAACTGTGTGGGAGAGAGTGTGGTCTACAATGTGAACTGTGGTCTATGCTTGGTGGCAAGGCCCCAGGATGTGTATATCCATTACGAGTGATGTGCCACATTGATGAAGGATGTTTGTGTGGGATGTTGTGGGAGGTGTGGGAGGTGGGGAAAATGGGAAACCCTGTAATTTCTGTTATATCTTGTTAATCTAAGCACCTTTAAAATATATATATATATATATATATATATATATATATATATAGAGAGAGAGAGAGAGAGAGAGAGAGAGAGAGAGAGAGAGAACTACAAAAGGAAGTTCTACAAGTTGAAAGGAAAAAACAAAGGAGAGAGAGAGTTGGAGGAGAGTTTAAAACCAACTAAAAAGACAAAAATAGAAACAAAACAACATATGACATACATTAACCCAAAGAAAATATGGCTGAAGTAAGAAATTTGTTGCATGTAATAACTCTGAATGTTAATGGATTGAATTC
>JAKSZT010054494.1:152000-239708 GCA_026826555.1 Tolypeutes matacus | reverse complement strand
AAGAAAGAAAGAAAGAAAGAAAGAAAGAAAGAAAGAAAGAAAGAAAGGGCTAAAATTGAATACCTAACTGCACACCTGAAGGAACTGGAAAAGCAACAACAAGCTAACCACAAAGGAAGTAGAAAGAGGAAAATAACAAAGATTAGAGCAGAACTAAATGAAATAGAAAATAAGAAAGCACTAGAAAAAATAAAACCAAAAGCTGGTTCTTCAAGAAGATCAAAAAAATTGACAAACCCTTAGCTAGACTTACAAAGAAGAAAAGATAGCAGATGCAAATACGCAAAATAAGAAATGAGGAACGGGATATCACCATTGACCCCACAGAAATAAAGAGTATAATAAGAGGATACTTTGAAAAATTATATGCCAGCAAGAATGATAATTTAGAGGAAATGGACAAATTCCTAGACACTCACAAGCAGCCTACATTGATGAAAGAAGAGAGTGATGAACTCAACAGTCCAGTTACAAGTGAAGAGATAGGCTCAGTCATCAAAAACCTCCCAACTAAGAAGAGCCCAGGACCAGATGGCTTCACAGGTGAATTCTATCAAACATTCCAGAAAAAACGAACACCAATCCTGCTTAAATCTTCCAAATATAGAAGTAGAAGGAACAGTGCCTAACTCATTCCATGATGCCAATGTTACCCGAATATCAAAGCCAAAGATGCCACAAGAAAGGAAACTTACAGAACAATATCTTTAATGAACATAGATGCTCAAATCCTCAACAAAATAGTTCCTAATCTCATTCAACAACATATCAAACGACTTATACACCATGACCAAGTGGGTTTCATTCCGGGTGTGCAAGGATGTTTCAACATAAGAAAATCAATCAATGTAATACACCACATAAACAGATTGAAAGGAAAAAGTCATATGATCATCTCTATAAATACAGTAAAAGCATTCGAAAAAATACAACACTCTTTCCTGATAAAAACACTGCAAAAGATAGGAATAGAAGGAAACTTTCTGAACATAATAAAGGGTATATATGAAAAGCCCACAGCTAACATCATCTTCAATGGTGAAATCCTAAAAGCTTTCCCTCTAAGATCGAGAACAAGAGAAGGATGCCCACTATCACCACTCCTGTTTAACATTGTCTAGAAGTACTTGCTCGAGCACTGAGGCAAGAAAAAGATATAAAAGTCAGGCAAATTGGAAAGGAAGAAGTAAAAATTTCATTATTTGCAGACGACATAATCCTATACATAGAAAGCCCTGAAAAATCTACAACAAAGCTTCTAGAACTTATTAATGAGTTCAGAAAAGTCGCAGGGCATAAGTTCAATGCTCAAAAATCAGTAGCATCTCTGTACACCAATACTGAGCCATCTGAGGAGGAAATCAAGAAAAAAAATACCATTTACAGCAGTAACTAAAAGAATCAAACACCTAGGAATAAATTTAACTAAAGATGTAAAGGACTTATATACAGACTACACAACACTGTTAAAGGAAATCAATGAAGACTTAAATAAATGGAAGAATATTCCCTATTCATGCATAGGAAGACTGAACATCATTAAAATATCTATCCTACCCAAACTAATCTACAGATTTAATGCAATCCCAATAAAAATCAACACAGCATTTTTTAATGAATTGGAAAAACTAACTACAAAATTTATTTGGTAGGGTAAGAGGCCCCGAATCACTAAGGACATATTGAAAAAGAAAAATGAAATTGGAGGTATCACACTACCTGACTTCAAAAACATACTAAAAAGCTACAGTGGTCAAAACAGCATGGTATTGGTACAAGGATAGACATACTGACCAATGGAACTGAATTGAGAGTTCTGATATAGATCCTTGCATACACAGTCATCTGATATTCAACAAGGCCACCAAGCACACTCATTTGGGAGAGAATGGCCTCTTCAACAAATGGTGCTTGGAGAACTGGATATCCATATCCAAAAGAATGAAAGAGGAACACCATCTCACACCTCATACAAAAATCAACTCAAGATGGATCAAAGATCTAAATATAAGAGCCAAAACCATAAAGACCTTGGAAGATAATGTAGGGAAGCATCTACAGGACCTTGTAGTAGGAAATGGTTTCATGAACCTCATATCCAAAGCATGAACAGCAAAAGAAAAAATAAATAAGTGGGATCTCCTCACAATTTAAAACGTTTGCACCTCAGAAGGCGTTAACAACAAAGTAAAAAGGGAGGCTACCCCATGGGAGAAAATATTAGGCAACCATATATCTGATAGGAGCCTAATATCCTGCATATATAAAGAAATCCTATACCTCGAAAATAAAAAGACAAACAACCCATTTAAAAAATGGGCAAGTGACCTGAAATGACACTTCTCCAAGGAAGAAATACAAATGGCTAAAAAGCACATGAAAAAATGCTCTACATTGCTAGCTATTAGGGAAATGCAAATCAAAACTACAATGAAATATCATCTTACACCCATCAGAATGGTAGCTATTAATAAAACAACAGACTATAAGTGTTGGAGAGGATGTGGAGGAATAGGAACCCTCATCCACTGCTAGTGGGATTGTGGAATGGTCCAACCGTTGAGGAGGACAGTTTGACAGTTCCTCAGAAAACTAACAACAGATCTTCCGTATGATCCTGCGATTCCATTGCTGGGTATATACCCAGAAGAATTGTAAGCAAAGACACGAACAGATATATGCACACCAATGTTCATAGAGGCATTATTCACTATTGCCAAACGTTGGAATCAACCCAGGTCCTCGTCAACTGATGAATGGATAAACAAAATGTGGCACATACATACAATGGAATATTGCTCAGCTGTCAGAAGGAATAAAGGGCTAACAAGACATAACATGGATGAATCTTGATGACCTTACGTTGAGTGAAGCAAGCCTGGAATTGAAGAATGAATAGTACATGACCTCACTGATATGAATTAAGGAAATTGAGCAGTCTCAGAGAACTATTTTCTGGAAGATAAGTTTACAAGAAATAGAAAGAGAGGAGAAGGTTGTGAGCCATCACCCATACAGACATAATCTATGGTAAGGTGAAAGAGTGTAGTTGTGTATTGAAGGGATAGGACAGGAGGGTAGTGATATTATTGGGTTGGGTTGTGCAAGTTGACAGGTGGGTAGATTGGGAAGGGTGGGATAGAAGGTCAAGGGTACTGGGGAAGGGTTGGGAGAGGGACCAGGTGAACACTGGGGATTGATGGGTATGTGGTTGAAAGTACAAAGTTGGGAATGCTCTTGTGGCAATATGACAGGGAAGGGTGCTGGTCTGGGGTGTTGGATGGGGGGGGGCATTCAAAATGGGGTGCACCTGGATCAGGCTTCTGGGGAGTGTGTGAGTGACCATTCTGTCTTGATGTGTTGTGTCAGTGGGTGGAGACCCACATAATGAGAGGGAGGGAGTTGGACTCCCATCCTTGGGAGGATCAATTTGTTCAGAAGTGGACAGGCGGGACTCTCTCGAGAGCAAGGGCTGTTCCTAATTGGGGACAACAGACCAGTGTGTCAAGACCTCAGTCTTTTTGCATGTAACTATGAATCTTGTCATCCAAGTCAAGCCAGAGGGTTGCCATGGGCCCTGGAGGAATGGTGAGTGAGGAATAGAAGAGAATAAACAGGGGGTATTTAGTGTTCAGTGGAATTGCTCTGCATGGTCTTGCAGTGATGGACATAGGGCATGGTGAATATCATCAAAATTTATAAAAGTGTGTGGTCTAAAATGTAAACCAGGTGTAGACCATTGGCCATATTTAGTAGCTATGTTTCGCTATTTGTATATCAGTTATAACAAAGCTACCATCCACATGTAAAAAGGTATTAACATGGGTGGGAGGAAAGGGGGAGGATGTTGGGTATATGAGACTCTCCTGTATTCTGTGTGTGACTTTGCTTTGACCCAAAACTTCTTTGAAAACAAAATGAAAAATAGTGAGACACTGGGGAATGAGTGGGGGAAGGTGCCACAGTACAGACAGGACACTAGATATTGCAGTGATGAAAGGCAAAATGTCAAAAAAAATTTTTTTAATTTTTAAAATATTTTTCATTTTTTATATCCCAAATTTTCATTTTATTTTTAATTTTTTTATATTTTTATGTATTTTATCCCTAATTTTTAAACTTATCATTATTATTTCATTTTTCTATTAATTTAATTGTATTCGGCTATTGTAATGGCTTCATCTTTGAAGAGGCTTTGATTCATAGAAAGGTTAGAAGTGGGGTGGGGGAGGATCATTGGTGTGGAGTGTCAGGATCGGGGGATGCATGGGAGGAAGTTCACCTAAGCATACATATAAGGTATATGAAAATGTTCAAATGTTCACGGGGTATTCTCACAGTGGGTAGAGACCCACACAATAAATGAGAGAAAACTGAATTCCCATCCTAGACAGCTCAGCCACATTCTCTAAAGGAGAAGCAACAGTCCCCCAAGTGCAGAGGCAGTGACTGTTGAAGGAGGATGATTCACTGATGGGTCCTTGATATTGATGATTAGGCTTATGAGTCTTTGCTCTTGAAATTGAAACTTAGCCTATTGTTATGGGGTGCCTAATGGTTGCCTCCTGAAAGCCTCCTTGTTGCTCAACTATGGCCTCTCTCTAAGCCAAACTCAGCATATGAATGCATTACCTTCCCCCCAGTGTGAGACTTGACTCCCAGGGATGAGCAATGCAACTGGAAAAAGATCTCGAATAAAAGGAGGAAAAGGTAAAGAAAATGAGTTTATACGGCTAAGAGACTTCAAAGTGAGTCGGGAGGTCATCCCAGAGGTAATGCTTACACATATCTCAACAGGATTTCATAGACTTCCAAAGTGGATGCTACCCCAAATAGTGGGGATACTGAGGGCTCTGGAGATACCCAGGCCTATGGTCAGGACAGATGGCTTTAGAGTTTGGTGCCTTCTTTGGTTTGTGCTCCTGAGAATGACAGAGTTGGACTCAATTATGTCTTCCCTGCACATGGCTCATCTGTCCCTTCTATTTAAACCTGTACTTGGTGATGGAGTTTGTAAGGATACATCCAGAGACTCTAGTCTTTGGGCTGTCCATGTGCCAGCTGGGCCCAGAACCTTGGTGGAGCTGTAATACCTACTCTACAGCTCATTGGACTCACCCAGGACAACTGGCAGGGAGATGATGATGGACAACGGCCGTCCCAGAGAACAGAGTGTCTGCAGCCGCAGGCAGGATAGTCCCATCCATCTTCCCCATGAGATATAAGCCCCCCTGCAATTGGAGGTGGAGTGGACATTACCATCCCAGACTCCTCAGGATTGGGGGAAGAGCTATGGACTAGAGTGGACTTACTGGTATTCTACTCTAGACATATTGTGATTCTACCAATGGAAGAAATGACAACATTGATGTGGAGCCAGTGGCCACTGGAGGCTCTGGGGGTAAGGTGAGGGAGAAGCAATGTAATACAGGGGCTTTTTCGAGACTTGGGAATCATCCTGAGTGACATTGCAATGACAGATATAGGCCATTTTATATCATCACATAATATGCAGAGCTGTGTGGAGAGAGTGTAGACTACATTTTGAACTATGGTCCATGCTTAATGGCAAAGCCTCAGGATGTTTTTATCAATTGCAATTAATGTGCCACACTAATGAAGGATATTTATGTGGGAGGTTGTGGGAGGTGTGGGAAGTGGGGCATATGGGAATCCCTATATTTTTTTGTGTAACATTTATGTAATCTAATTATCTTAAAAAATTTTTTTTTAAATTTAAAGGATGCTATTATAAATATAATCCAAATTTCTCAAAAGATATGAGAAACAGTGATCCTAAGGAGGAGAGGAATGGAAAATATAAAAAGGCCAAAATGGAATTTTTAAAGATGAAAAAGACAATATGCTGAATTATACAGCAAATTAGACACTGCAGAAAGGTCAGTGAATTTAAAGGCATAGCAATAGAAAGTATACAAAATAACACACAAAGAGAAAAAGCAAACATATCATCGGTAACCTATGGTAAAATATCAAGCATTCTAATATATGTTTCATTGAAGCCTCAGAAAAAGGATAGGGGATTAGAAAATATTTCAAAAAGTAATGGCCAAAATATTTCCAAATTTGATGAAAACCATAAATATACAGAACTAATTAGCTCCAAATATCCCAAACAGAAGAAACATATAGAAAAGCACACCAAGGCACATCATAATCAAATAACTGTATACCAGTGATAATGAAAAAAGCTTTCAAGATAAGCCAGAGAAAAAAGACACATTACACACAGCATAATAGATATAAGAATGGCATCACACTTCTAGTCAGAAACCACTGAAGCAAGAAAACAGTGGAGAGAACTTTACTAAATCACTGAAAGATAACAAAGAAACAAACAAAAAAAGCATGAATCTAGAGTCCTATCCCCAGAGAAAATAGTTTCAAAAAAGAAGGCTGAATGAATAGTTTTTCAGACAAAGAAAAATTGGGAGATTCCATCACCACTAAACTTGTAGTACAAGAGATGTAAAGGCAATTCTTCAGCCAGAGGAATATTATCAAATAGAAAATAATGAAGAGTGCCAGGAATAGAAAATATTTGCCTAAATAGAAAATGAAATTTTCTCCATTTTTAATCTCTTCATAATTAACTGTATAAAGTAAAAAACATATGGATGGGAGAAGCAGTAAGATGGAGTCCGTTTAAAAGGGCGTTCACCGTCTCTCTCGCAAGAGACAGCTGGGTGGGGGTAAGATCCTTCCTGAGTGGGCTGTTTCAAAAACCCACAGAGCGGGATGCTTTGGGGCATTGATCTGGAGGGAGCTGGACATGAAGATAGGCTGCTTAAGGTAAAACCGTGAGATTCTCCATCCATGGCTAGAAACTGTGGATGGCTAAGCCCCATCCTCAGGGCAGGAAGCCGCTGTGAGCTCCGACTTCTACCGGCCACCCAGTGGAAGAGAGTGTTCTCCAAGAGTGGGAGGGTTCTGGTGAGGGATGTACAGGGGTTTCCTTTCTGTGGGTTTGGTTGCCTGGACCCCATTTGGGCTTTGGGGTGAATACCAGCTGGAGGGAGGTGGCAACAGTAAGAGGGGAGAGGTGAATCTGCTGAGGAATCCTGATTTACCTAACCGCCCTGGGATAGAGAAATTTGGCCTGGGAGGGGGCAGAGTCAGGTAATTGACTAGTCCCATGCTGAAAACTATCAAAATTTCAGCTCCCCTAAAGGAGGCGTGCAGTAGGAAGTACTTAATGAGCTTCCAAGAGCCTATTTAGGGTCCCCTGGGAGGAGGGAGTGGTCTGGAAGAGGGTTGAGAATCATTTTTCTGCAGTGAGTTCAGTCATCAGGGCCCCATTTGAATTTCAGAAGGGAACTCAACCTGACCAAGAGAGGTGAGGGGGATATCCGCTCACACAGGCTCTTGAGTCCTGCTGCCCTAGGAGAGAAAGCAATAAGAATAGAAAGGGGACAGGGACAGACTCCTAAGCAACAGGAATCTACGCAACTGCAAAGAGTCAAACCGGCCCAAGGGAAGGTGACTGGATAGCTTTCTTAAGAGCTGACTGACCCAGGACAGATGTGGCTCAAACGGATGACCTCCCGGTAAAAAGAAAAAAAAAGAAAAATATAGAAGGCATGCAGGCCTCCAGGCCCCATGCGTGGGTGCACCGTCAAGTCCCGCCAAGCCACGCGGCAAGCTGATGACATAACAGGAGAGTGACGCAAGGGAGAGCCAAGATGAGACATGCCAAAAAACCAGGAGCTAAGGTGGCGCAGGCGGTAGGACTCCTCCCTCCCACATTGGAGGGTCTGAGGATCGAGTCCAGGTGAAGTCAGGAGGAGAAGGATGATAAGAAAGGGCAGGGCACAGAGAATTCACCAGCAAATGGACACAATAACAGCAAAAATGGGGGAGGGGGGTAAAAATGGATAAAAGTAAATAAATATATAAATAAAAAGAATATATGATGAGGCTAGATGAATGAACTCTTAGTTCATTAACGGGTTAACAAGATTGTAGAGGAAATTTAAAAAAAAAAAAAAAAAGAGCTAACTGACCCACCGAGGAATTTTAGCTCAGTGGAGGCGTTTCCGCCTTGAATATAAGAGGTCCCTACTTTGATTCCTGGCTCCTCTTGCAATGATGATCCACTG
The DNA here is from genome assembly GCA_026826555.1 of Tolypeutes matacus. NCBI lineage: Eukaryota > Metazoa > Chordata > Mammalia > Cingulata > Chlamyphoridae > Tolypeutes > Tolypeutes matacus. The sequence goes on along the minus strand of JAKSZT010054494.1, from coordinate 231,588 downwards.
GGATATCAAACATCCAGCTGATACTTTAGGACAGGGAGAACATAGACATTATTTCTGTATTAGCATCCCTTGGGTCTCTTATTTTTCCTTTAAAAAGTTTGCTTTTTTTAGTTTACCTGCTAAAACCTGCTTCAAAAACTGCAGAGAGCAGGATGCAGGGTAATTGATTGATGAACACCAGCAGCCTGAGTAGCTTCTCAGGGACGTGAGAGGGAAGGCTGTTTTTCCTTAGTTTGTGTTTACCGCTTGCTTGTGTGTTTGTTTTTTTGTATTTTTGTTTTTCTTTCCTCTTTCTTCTCCCACCTTTTATCTTTTTCTTTTTAATTAGGTGCTGCTGGCTTGTTTCTTGTTTGCTGTGTTTCCTCTTCCTTGATTTCCCCTTTTCTGTGTATACCGATTTTGTCTACCAATTCTATCTCTTTTCCTTCCTCCATCTTTCTATCTTCCACTTTCTGTTGTTGTTCTTACATTCCACTTCTCTTTGTTTAGTCCTCAATTTTTCTGTTTTTTATTTCTATCTTGTCTATCCTGTTTTCTTTATTTTATTAGCTTTTATTCTTTTTTAATTTTCTTTCTCTCTCTCTCCTCATAATTCTGGCCTTTTAATTCATTCTATGTATTTTTCTCTATTCAGTTTCCCCTTTTATTGTTGGTACTTCACTTTTTTTTATTCCTATTTCTCTACACTGCTTAAATGAGTTAAATATTCATTTTCCAAGGTTCCTCTTCTAACTTTTACTATTATTATCACTATTATTTTTTTTCTTTTCTTACCTTTTTCACTTTCTCTGGACGTAATCTTTTTCCTTCAAGGTGTTATATCCTAAATTAGCCTATTCATAGGCCTTCATGGCAACCAGAGTAACGTAGAAAAGAAAAGTTTCCCACTGTCTCCTAAGTGTCTTATCTGAAAAGCACACAACCTCCCCTCCCTTGAACAATCTTGCAAGGACAGACAAGCATACAACCTCCCCTCCCTTGAACAATCCTGCAAGGACATCTCAACCCTGCAGCTGTGCCCCAGGCTATCAGGGCATTCTGTGCAAACGGCTAGCTAACTGCCAGAATCCGCCTCTGTTTATCCTGCTTGCTTGCAAACTGCATCTGCAACCCCCTATAAAAGGGAGCCATTTTAGAACCTCGGGGCTGCAGTTCTCTCCTGCATGAGAGGTGCTGCAGACACCCACGGGCTTAGCTCAATAAACTTCATAAAAGTGGTTAAAGTTTGAGTGTGGTCGATCTCCTGCGTTATAACAAAGGGAACATAGACAACAGCAAGGAAATAGTATAAGAGGTACAATGTCTCAAAGAGAAAACTTAACACCCACTCAAAAACAGCAACTAAATAAAAACTTAGAGAAGAGAGAGAAGCTAATCAACTGAATATAAACATCAAGATAAAAAGATGACCAGACAGCAACAAAAACTTACAAACCATACTAAGAAAAAGGAAGACATGGCCCAGGCTAATGAACAAACTAAAAACCAGGAAGAGATGCAGAAAATTGAACAACTAATCAAAGCCGTCCAAATAAATATCATGGGCCAACTTAATGGAGTGAAGGAGGAGATCAAAGATATTAAGAAGACACTTAGGAGAACATACTGAAGAAATTGTAAACATATATAAAAAGATAGCATATATGATGATAAATGGCACAGTACAAGGAATCAAAAATTCACTGGAAGCACATAAGAGCAGATTTGAGCAGGCAGAGGAAAAAATTAGCAATATGGAAGATAGTACACCTGAAATTAAACAGATAATAGAACAGATAGACAAAAAGATAGAAAAACAACAATGGGGACTTAGGGATTTGAAAGACAGAATGGAAAGCACAAATATTCACAATATAGGCATCCCAGAAGGAGAAGAGAAGGGAAAGGAGACAGAAGGAGTTTTGGAGGAAATAATGGCTGAAAATTTCCCAACCCTATTGAGGGAGATGGAGGTACATATCCAGGAAGTGCAGAGCACCCCAAACAGTATGAATCCCAACAGGCCTACTCCAAGATATATACTTCTCCAATTCTCCAATGCTCAAGACAAAGAGAAAATACTGAAAGAAACAAGGGAAAAGAGAGCCATTACATACAAGGGAAGCCCAATAAGATTAAGTGCTGATTTCTCATCTGAAAACATAGAGGCAAGAAGGCAGTGGTAGGACATAGTTAAGGTGATAAAAGAAAAAACTTCCAGGCAAGAATTCTCTATCCAGCAAAGCTGGCATTCAAAAAGGAGGGAGAGTTCAACTTATTCACAGATAAACAGAAATTAAGAGAGTATGTCAATAAGAAACCTGCCCTTCAAGAAATACTAAAGGGAGTTCTTCAGGTTGAAAGGAAAAAACAGGAGGAAGAGAGTTGGAGGAAAGTATAAGAACAACTAAAAAGACAAAAAGAGAAATAAAAACAACATATGACATACATAAAACCAAACAAAATATGTCTAATGTAAGTAATTCTTTGAGAGTAATAACACTGAATGTTAATGAATTAAACTCACCAGTCAAGTGACACAGATTGCCAGAATGGATAAGGAAATATCACCCATCTATATGTTGTCTACAAGAAATCCACCTTAGATCCAGGGATTCAAGGAGGCTGAAAGTGAATGGCTGTAAAACAATCTTACGAGCAAGCAATAGCCATAAAAGGGGAGGAGTAGCTATACTGATATTGGACAAAATAAACTTTAAATGCAAAACCATTGTAAGAGACAAAAAAGGACACTATACATTAGTAAAAGAGGTAATCTTTCAAGAAGAAAGAACAATCATAAACATTTATGCACTAACTGAGGTGGTTAAAATATATGAGGTAAACACTGGAAAAACTAAGTGGAGAACTAGATGCCTCTACAAATATAGTGAGGGACTTTAATACACCATTATCACCATTAAAACAAATCAAAAAAGAAACAAAGACTTTGAATAATACATTAGAAGATCTGGACCTAATAGATATACACAGAACACTACACCCAAATACAGCAGGATATACATTCTTCTTGAGTGTACATGGATCATTCTCCAAGATATACCACATGCTAGGCCACAGAAAAATGCTCAATGAATTCAGAGAGATTGTAATTATGCAAAGGAATTTCTCTGACCAAAAGGGAATGAAGCTGGAAATCAGTAAGGACCAGAGAACCAGATTAAGCACAAGGATATGGGAGTTAAACCTCACACTCTTAGACAAACAGAGGGTCAAGGAGGAAATAAAAAAGGAAATTAAAAAAACTACCCTGAAAAGAATAAAAATGAAAGAACACATATCAAAACCTATGGGATGCAACAAAAGCTGTACTGAGAGGGAAACTCATAAATGCATATATCAAAAAGGAAGAAAGTGCTAAAATCGAAGACCTAACTGCACACCAGAGGAATTAGAAAAAGAACATCAAACAACCACAAAGGAATAGAAAGAAGGAAATAACAAAGATTAGAGCAGAACTAAATGAAATAGAAAATAAGAAAGCATTAGAAAAAATGAACAAAACCAAAAGCTGTTCTTCAAGAAGATCAATAAAATTGACAAACCACTAGCTATGCTAACAAAGACAAAGAGAAAGAAGATGCAAATACACAAAATAAGAAATGAGGAAAGGGATATCACCACTGACACCACAGAAAAAAAGACTTGATAAATGGAAGAATATTCCCTCTTCATGAATAGGAAGAATAAACATCATTAAGATGTCTATCCTACCCAAACTAATCTACAGATTTTATGCAATCCTGATAAAAATCAAAGAATTTTTTACTGAATTGGAAAAACTAACTATGAAATTTATTTGGAAGGGCAAGAGGCCCCGAATAGCCAAAGACATATTGAAAAAAGAAAATGAAATTGGAAGAATCACACTACCTGACTTTAAAACATACTACAAGGCTACAGTGGTCAAAACTGCATGGTATTGGCACAAGGTTAGACATACCGACCAATGGAACAGAATTGAGAGTTCTGATAAAGATCCTCGCATATACAGTCACCTGATATTCGACAAGGTCACTCACCTGGGAGAGAATGGTCTCTTCTAAAAATGGTGCTTGGAGAACTGGATATCCATATGCAAAAGAATGAGAGAAAAACACCATCTCACACCTTATACAAAAATCAACTCAAGATGGATCAAAGATCTAATTGTAAGAGCCAAGACCATAAAGACATTGGAAAATAATGTAGGGAAACATCTACAGGACCTTGTAATAGGAAATGCTTTCATGAACTTCACACCCAAAGCACGAGCAGCAGAAGAAAAATAGATAAGAGGGATCTCCTCAAAATTAAGAATTTTAGCACCTCAAAGGAGATTATCAAGAAAATATAAAGGCAACCTACCAAATGGGAGAAAATATTTGACACCCATATATCTGATAGGAGCCTAATATCCAGCATATATAAAGTAATCCTACACCTAAAAAATAAAGACAAACAACCCATTTAAAAAATGGGTAAATGATTTGAAAAGACACTTCTCCTAGGAAGAAATACAAATGGCTAAAAAGCACATGATAAAATGCTCAACATCACTAGCTACTAGGGAAATGCAAATCAAACTTCCTTCCCATCCTTGGAAGGACCTATATGTTCACAGAGGGGCTGGAGTCTCTCGAGAGCATGGGCAGTTCCTAATAGGTGAGGACAAACCCACGCGTCAAGACCTCAGTGTTGTTGCAAGTAACTATGAATCTTGTAATCCAAGGAGTGAAGCCGAGGGGGATCAAAATGGGCCCCAAAGGGAGGGGGAGGGAGGAATAGAATAGATGGAACAGCAAATATTTAGTGGACATTGGAAGTGTTCTACATGATCTTGTAATGATGGACACAGGCCATGTCAAATATCATCAAAAATTTTAAAAGTATATTCTCTAAAATGTAAACCATAATATAAATCATTGGTCATGGTTAGTAGCTATGTTTCACTACTTATATATCAGTTGTAACAAAGGTACCATCCACATATACAAAAGTATTAATACGGGAAGGAGGAAAAGGGGGAGGATGTTGGGTATATGGAAGTCCCCTGTATTCTGCATGTGACTTTACCGTGACCTAAAACTTCTTTGAAAACAAAATGAAAAAAAAGTAAGACACTGGAGAATAAATGTAAGAAAATGTCACTGTACATACAGGACAACAGATATTACAGTGATGAAAAGCAAAATGTCAAAAAATATTTTTTAAAATATTTTTCATTATTTTTAATACCCCAATCTTTTTTTTTTCTTCATAAAAAAACACAGTAAGATTTATTTATGCATCTCTGGGAAAAGCTTGTAAGTATGTTAGTGGGTACAGCGATTCCCGCCGCCCCCCCCCCCCAGAATATGCCTTAAAAAAAAAAAAGTGCTATATATCTTTGAAGATGTATTTTAAACATGGATTAATGTTTTTTTAAAAAGTAAGATGATCTAGTTTCTTTTTTTTTAGTCTAGAGGCTGAGCTCTACCCCAATCTTTTAATTTTAATTAAAAAAAAAATTATATGTGTTTTAGTTCTTATATTAAAACCTATCATTATTATATCATTTTCCTAATAATTGTATTTAGCTATTTTATTGGTTTCATTTTTGAAGAAGCTTCGGATCACAGAAGAGTTGCAATTTGGACAGGGGACGATCATTGGTGTGTGGTGTCAGTGATGGGGGATACATGGGAGGAAGTTCACCTGGGCATACATATAAGGTATATAAATATGTTCAAATGTTCACAGGGCATTGTCACAGTGGGTGAAGACCCACACAATAACCAAGAGAATATTGAATTCCCATCCTGGAGAGCTCTGCCACATTCTCTAACAGAGCAGCAACAGTCCCCCAAGTGCAGGGGCAATGAATGGCAAAGGAGGATGATCCATTGATGGGCCCTTGATAGTGACGACTATGCTTATGAGCCTTTGCTCTTGAAATTGAAACTTAGCCTAGTGTTGTGGGGTGCCTTAGAGTTGCCTCCTGAGAGCCTCCTTGTTGCTCAGTTGTGGTCTTTCTCTAAGCCAAACTCAGCATATAAATGCATTACCTTCCCCCCAGCTTGGGATATGATTCCCAGGAATGAGTCTTCCTGGCACCGAGAGATTACTACCAAGCACCAACTAAGAATGCAACCAGAAAAAGACCTCAAATAAAAGGGGGAAAAGATAAAGACAAATGAGTTTATGACTAAGAGACTTCAAAGTGAGTTGGGAGGTCATCCTAGAGGTAACGCTTATGCACATCTCATCAGGATCTTGTAGACTGACAAAGTGGATACTACTCCCAAATAGTGCAGCTCCTGAGGGTTCTGGAGACACTCAGGTTCTATGGTCAGGACAGATAGTTCTGGAGTTTGGTGCTTTTCCAGTGGGCCCTAATTTGTAGTTTGTGCTCCTGAGAGTGACAGAGTTGGACTCAATTATGGCTTCCCTACATATATGTCTCACCTGTCCCTTCTATTCGAACCTATACTTGGTGCTGGAGTTTGTAGGTATATGTCCATGAGACTGGAATATTTGGGTTGTCCATGTGCCAGCTGGGCCCGGAGCCTCAGCAGAGTTGCAACATCTACTCTCCAGTTCATTGGACTCACCCAGGACAACTAACAAGCAGGTGAGGATTGAAAACCAACATACCAAGGAAACGAGAGTGCCTACATCTACAAGCAAGAGAATCCCATCCATCGGCTGTATGGGATCGAAGCATCCTCTCAATTAGAGGTGGAGTGGACATCTGCATCCCAGAATCCTCAGGACTGAGGAAAGAACTACGGACTAGAGTAGACTTTCTGGTATTCTACAATAGACTTGTTGTGCTTCTAGGAATGGAAGAAAATACAGCATCGATGTGGAGGCAGTAGCCTCTGAAAGCTCTGGGGGCAGGGGGAGGGAAAGACAAGTGTAATGCAGGGGCTTTTTTGGGACTTGGGAGTTGTCATGAATGCCATTGCAATGACAGGTATATTCCATTTTATATCTTTCCATAGCCTGCAGAATTGTGTGGGAGAGAGTGTAAACTACAATGTGAACTATGGTCCTCACTCAATGGCAATGCCCCAGGATGCATTTATCAATTGCAATGAATGTGCCACACTAATGAAAAATGTTGTTTATGTGGGAGCGTGTGGGAAGTGTGGGGAGCAGGGCATATGGGAATCCCTATATTTTTTTGTGTAACATTTATGTAATCCAAGTATCCTTAAAAAATAAAAAAATATATTTAAAAAGAAAAACAACATATGTATGGTTATAAAATATGCAAAAGTAAAATATATAAAACAATAGCATAAATGATGAGAGGTAAATAGAAGTATACATTTATAGGTTCTTACACTATAAATAAAATGGTATAATATTATTTGAAGGTGGACTGTGATAAAATAAAATGTATAAAGTCTTTAAAAACCACGTATTACATACATAAAAGTTGTATAGTTAAGAAAAAAGTAAAGGTAAATGGAGTCATAAAAATTACACAATACAAAAAAACCAAGAGAAAGTAGTAACAAAGAGGGGGACAAACAAAAGAAGAATAGGAAGACAAATTTAAAAGCAATTGTATTTTAACTTATATTACTTGTAAATGGTCTAAACAGTCAAAATAAATTTCAGGTTTTCAGACTGGATAATACAGAAAACCTGACTATATCGAGGCTATAAAAAATCCCAATAAAAATATAGAGACAGGTGTGTTAAAAGTAAAATGTACAATGATGTACCAAACAATCACAAATCAAAAGAAAGCTGTATGTTCTCTAACTACAGTGAAATTGAAGAAGAAATCAATAACAGAAATATTTTCTAAATATCTCCAATTATTTGGAAATTAAACAACATATTTTTAAGTAATCCTTGACGGATCATTTACTTATAGGCTGTCAGACAAGAGGTGTCTCAACTTCTGCATTCCTTGGCTCATGGCTCCAGGCATACAGGCCAAGTTCCCTGCACACTCCAAATCTCTTCTGACTCTTCTTCTTCTGCCATATCTCTCTGACACATCCCTTCTGCTACATATCTCTGATGAACTCTTCTGCCCTTCCTCTTCCAAGATTAAGAGCTCATGTGATTATGTACAACCCATCTGGCCTATCTTAATATCAGCTGATTAGTAGCCTTAATTCCATCTGCAAAGTCCTTTTGCATGTAACATACTATATTCTCAGGTCCCTGGAATTTAGGGTATTGGCATCATTGGGACCATTATTCTGCCCAGGACAGAAATCTACAGATTCAAGAAGCTGGGCACATCATAAACAGTATAAATCCAAAGAAATCCACACTCAGTCTCATCAAAATCAAACTGCTAAAAACAAAAGGCAGAGAAAAAAATCTTGAAAATAGCCAGAGAAAAATGCTGCATTACCTACAGAGGAAGAACAATTCAAATAAATGATGATTGTTTTTCAGAAATCATGGAGACCAGAAGGAAGTGGCACAATAATATTCAAATACTGAAAACAAAAAGCTGTCTACCCAGAATTCTATGTCCAGGAAAAATATCCTTCAGGAATGAAGGAGAAATCAAAACTTTCCCAGATGAAAGAAATCTAAGGGAATCCATTTCCATGAGACATGTTCTAAAAGAATTTGTAAAGGAAATTATTCAGGCAAAAGGGAAACAATACTAGAAGGAAATTTGATACATCAGGAATGAATGGAAGCAACAGAAATGTTAAATAACTGGATAAATGTAAGTGACTAGTCTCCTTTTCAGTTGTTTAGAACATGTTTAATGGTTGAAACGAAAAAAAAATGTACATTGTCTGGGGGAGATTTCAACATATATAGATGTTATATATAAGAGGGGGATGGGAAAAGAGATCTATATAGTATTAAGGTTTCTGTGTTCCAATTGAATTCTAAATAGAATGTGAAAAGTTAAGTATATATTTTTAACCCCTAGAACAACCACTAAAATAATTATACAAAGATATATAGTCAAAATCAAAATAGATAAATTAAATGAATACTAAAAAATGTACAAATACTGGAAAAGAAAAGTGAAAATGAGAAACAAGGGAACAAGAGACAGAGGGAAAAAAGAGAAAACAAATAATAAACTGGTAGATTTAAATCCAAAAATATAAATATTGCATCAAATATAACTGGTCTAAACACACCAATTAAAAGACAGATTGTCTGAAAGGTTGAAAAAGACATGATTCACCTATATCCTGTCTACAAGAAACACATTTCAAATATAATTATATGGATTGGTTTACAGTAAAAGGAAGGGGAAAGATATGCCATGCAAACATAATAAAAGAAAGCTGAAGTAGTTATAATAATGTCAAATTATACTTCTGAGCAAACAAAATTAGAGGATAAAAACAGGCATTACATATTGATAAATGGGTCAATTCATCAAAAAGACATAACAATTTTAAATATATATGCACCTAACTACAGAGATTCAAAATATGGGAAGCAAGAACAGACAGAACAAAAACGAGAAATAAACAGATCCACAATTATAACTGGAGACTTCAACATTCCTCTCATAGTGGTAGAACAAGACAACATAAAACCAGCAAGAATACAGAACTGAACACCTAATTGACAATTAAAGAACACTGCACCTAACAACAGCAGAGTGCACATTTGTTTCAAGTTCAAATGAATATTCACCAAAGTATAACATATTCTAAGTATTGAAACAAACCTTAGTAAATATAAAAGAATTCAAATCATTCTAAGTATGTTCTCTGACCATGGTGTAATAAAACTAGAAATAAATAACAGAAAGATAAAAGATGGAAATTAAACACTCTATTAAATAATACATGGGTCAAAGAATAAATCCTAAGAGAAAACTTTCAAAAATTGAACTGAATAATATTAAAAATACAGCATATCAAAATTTGTGAAATGCAGCTAAAGCAGTGCTTAGAAAATAATTTACAGCATTATGTGCTTATATTATAAAAAAAGAAAGTTTCAAATAATCTAAGCTTCTATTTAAAGAAACTAGAAAAAAGAGCAAAATAACCCAAAGCAAGAAAAAGGAAGAAAATAATAAGAATAAGAACAGAAATCAATAAAATCAAAACTGAAAACAATAGAAAAATTCAATTAAACCAAAAGTTATTTCTTCAGAAAAATAAGTAATACTGATAATCCTCTAGTAATATTGACACAGAAACAAATGAGAGAAGACAGAAATCCCCAATATCAGGATTGGAAAACATCATTCCACTATAGAATGTACAGCTATTGATAGGATAAAAAACAAATATTATGAACATTCTACACACATAAACTCAATTTATATCAAATGGGCCAACTCCTAGAAAAACACAAATTACCAACACTCACTCAAGATGAAATGGATAATTTGAATAGCCCTATAATTATTAAAGAAATGGAACTTAAAGTTAAAAAAAGAAAAATTGAAATCTCCAGATCCTGATTGTTTCTCTGGTGAATTCTACCAAGACTTTATAGACTAAATAACACTAATTGTACACATTCTTTTCCAGAAAACTGTAGTAGAGGAAATACTTCCCAATCCATTTTACAAAACCTGCATTATATTGATACCAAAACCATACAAAAGCAACTCAGAAAAAGAAATCTGCAGACAAATGTCCTTCATGAAAATAGACATAATATTCCTCAACAAAATATTAACTAACTTGAATCTAGCAACATATAAAAAGTATACTACATCATGACCAAATGGCTTTTATCTCAGGAATACAAGGCTGGATCAATATTTGAAAAATCTATCAATGTAATTCACCATATTAACAATCTAAAGAAGAAAAATTACACGATCTCATTATTAAATGAAAAAAAATGAAAAATGCAAAATCCGTTGATGACAAAAGCTCTCAGCAAACTAGGAACTGAAGGGAACTTCCTCAACTAGGAAAAGCACATTTACAAAAAACCTAGAGCTAACATACTTAAAGAAGAAATAGAGATTGCTTTCCCCTAAGTTCATAAACCCTGAAAACTACAAAATATTGCTGAGATAAGCTAAGGGAGGCCTGAATAAATGGAGATATGCACCGTGTTCATGGAGAGGATGACAAAATTTGGTTAATATATCAAGTCTACTGAAATTGATCCATTGATGTCATATAATCCCAGAAGGCTTTTTTTGTAGAAAATGACAAGATGATTGTAAATTTTTATGAAAATGCAAAGGAATTAAGATAGTTAAAGCAATTTTTAAAAAGAAGAACAAAATTGGAAGATTTATACTACATTATTTCAAAGCTTACTATAAAGCTAATGTAATCAAGAAAGTGTAGTATTGGCAAAAAGATAGACAAGTAGATCAATGTCCAGAAATAGTCCACATATATATGGTTAATTAATTTTCAAAAAAGTGCTAAGGTAATTCATTGGGGAAAGGATGGTCTTTTACACAAATTACACTGGAAATATTTGATATCTATATACACAAATTATTCTTTTTTTATTTTATTTTAAAAGATGATTAGATTACATAAATGTTACACAAAAATTACATGGATCCCCATGTTCACCATCTCCCATACCTCCCATAACATCCCACATTTTCACCTTTCATTAGTGTGGCTCATCACCTGCAATGGATATACACACCCTGGGGCTTTGCCACTAAGCATGGACCATAGTTCACATTGTAGACCACACTCTCTCCCACACAGTTCTGCATGGTATATGCTGATGTAAAATGGCCTATATCTGTCATTGTAATGTCACTCAGGATAATTCCCAAGTCCTGAAAAAGCCCCTGTATTACAACTGCTTTTCCCTTACCTGCCTCAAAAGCGTTCAGTGGCCACTGGCTCCACCTCACTGTTATAATTTCTTCCATTGCTTGAATCACAATATGTCTACAACAGAATACCATTAAGTCCACTCTAGTCCATAGCTCTTCCCCCAATCCCGAAGAGTTTGGGATGGTGATGTCCACGCCACCTCCAAGTGACAGGGGGCTTATATCCCATGGATACAGTGGATGGGATTATCCTGCCTGTGGCTGCAGGCTCTCTCCATTCCATAGGATGACTGTTGTCCATCATCGTCTCATCACCAGGTGACTTGGGTGAGTCCATTGAGCTGTAGAGTAGGAGTTGCAGCTCCACTGAGATTCCAGGCACAGCTGGCCCATGGTCAGGCCAATGGCTCCAGTATCTGGAAGTACACCTACAAACTCCAGCATCACATATAGGTGTGAATAGAAGGGATTGATGGACCATGTGCAGACAGGACTTATTTGAGTCCAACTCTGTCACTCTCAGGAGCATAGATTCCAAAGCAGAGCCCAATGATAAGGCATCAATCTCTGGAGCTATCCCCCCTTATATAGGACCTGGGTGTCTCCAGAGCCCTCAGGAGCCCCTCTGTGTGGGGAGATATACACTATGGTGTTCTATGAGATCCTACTGAGGTGTGCGTAAGCATTACCTCTGGGATGACCTCCCGACTCTCTTTGAAGTCTCTTAGCCACATGAACTCATTTGTCTTTACCTTTTCCCCTTTTTATTCAAGGTCTTTTTCCAGTCATATTGCCAGTTAGCACTTCGTATTAATCCCTCATTGCCAGGGACGCTCATCCTCGGGAGTCATGTCCCTCGCTGGGGGGAAGGTAATGCATTCATATGCTGAATTTGGCTTAGAGAGAGGCCACATTTGAGCAGCAAGGAGGCTCTCAGGTGGCAACCCTTAGGCACCCCATAACAGTAGGCTTAGTTTCGATTACAAGAGCAAAGACTCGTAAGGCTAGTCATCAATAACAAGAACCCATCAGTGGACCATCCTCCCTTGCCAGACACTGCCCCTGCACTCGGGGAACTGTTGCTAATCCCTTAGAGAATGTGGCAGAGCTCTCCAGGCTGGGAATTCAGTATTCCTCATTTATTGAGTGATTTTCTACCACCTGTGACCATGACCCACCCCTTGATCATTTGAACAATTTTATATATCTTTCATGTATATTCAGGTGAACTTCTTCCCATTAAACCCCCATCCCAGACACCCTTCACTAATGATCCTCTGCAGCCCCCATTGCAACTCTTCTGTGATCTAAACCTTCCTTGAAGATGAAGCCCATATAATAGCCAAATACAATTAATGGGAAAATGAAATAATAAAGATAAGATTAAATATAAGAGATAAAATACACGGAAAGGTAAAAAAAAAAAAAAAAAAAAAACACTAGAAATAAAATGAAAGGATTGGGATATTCATAAAATGGGAAAAAACAAAAGAATTAAAAAAATTTTTTTTAAACATTTTTCCTTTTATCACTGCATTATCGGGTATCCAGTCTATACTGTGGCACCTGCCCCCTCTCACTTCCCAGTGTCTCCTGAATTTTCATTTAATTTTCAAAGAAGTTTTAGGCTACATCAAAGTCACACACAGAATACTAGAGACTCTCATATACCCAACCTCCTTCCCCTTACCTCAACCCATATTAAAACCTTTTTTATGTGGATGGTAGCATTGTTATAACTGTTATACATATAGTGAAACATTGCTAGTAAACAGTGTAAAAGGTTTACAGTATAGTTTAAAATTTAGAAGGAACAGTTTAATAATTTTTTATATTTACCATATCCTGTGTCCATTACTGTAAGGTAATGAAAAACATTTCCCATGACCACTAAATGCATCCTGTTTGATCTTCTCTTTTCCTTCCTCCCCATCCCCTTGGGGCACATGACACTCCCCTGTCTTGACTCATTGGATAACAAGATTCATAGTTACATGCAACAAGAGGTCTTGACATGCTGATTATCCTCTGCTATTAGGATCCACTCTTGCACCTAAGAGACACCCTCCTGTCTCTTTATGGGTGAATTGGTCCTCCCAAAGATGGAGGTCCATCTGCTTCCCACTCCTCGACAAAGCACATTATGACAGGATGAACACTCACACACTCCCCAGAAGCCTACTCCAGACAAATCCCTTCCTGAATGCCCCCCCAACCTACACCCTAAACCAGTGACACTACCTAGTCATACTGCCATAAGAGCAATCCTACTCCTGCACTTTCAACATCATACCCGCAAATCCCATGTTCACCTAGTCCCCCTCCCATATCTCCCCCCTCCCCGTATCCTGGGTATTCTAACCCACCCTTACTAATCTACCCACCTGTCAACCCTGCACCACCAAACCCAGTAATATCACTACCCACCTGTCTTATCCTTCAATATGCAACTATACTCTGTCACTTTACCATAGATTATGTCCATATGGGTGATGGCTCACAATCTTCTCTTCTCTTTCTCTCCCTTGTTAACCTATCTTTCAGACAATGGTTCTCAGAGACTGCTCACTTTCCTCACTTCAAATCAGTGAGGTCATATACTGTTCATCCTTCAAAGCCTGGCTTCCTTCTCTCAACATAAGGTCTTCAAGATTCATCCATGTCGTTCGGTGTGTTAGCACTTTATTCCTTCTGACAGCTGAGTAATATTCCATTGTATGCATGTACCACATTTTGTTTATCCATTCATCTGTTGATGGACACCGGGGCTGATTCCAATTTTTGGCAATTGTGAACAATGCCGCTATGAACATTGGTGTGCATATATCTGTTCGTGTCTTTGCTTTCAATTCTTCTGGGTATATACCCAGCAACGGAATCGCAGGATCATACAGAAGATCTATTGTTAGTTTTCCGAGGAACCGCCAAACTGTCCTCCACACTGGTTGGACCATTCCACAATCCCACTAGCAGTGGATGAGGGTTCCTATTACTCCACATCCTCTCCAATACTTATAGTCTGTTGTTTTATTAATAGCTGCCATTCTGATGGGTATAAGATGGTATCTCATTGTAGTTTTGATTTGCCTTTCCCTAATAGTTAGCAATGTCGAGCATTTTTTCATGTGCTTTTTAGCCATTTGTATTTCTTCCTTGGAGAAGTGTCATTTCAGGTCACTTGCCCATTTATAAATGGGTTGTTTGTCTTTTTATTTTCGAGGTATAGGATTTCTTTATGTATGCAGGATATTAGGCTCCTATCAGATATATGGCTGCCTAATATTTTCTCCCATTGGGTAGTCTGCCTTGTTATTTTCTTAATAACATCCTTTGAGGTGCAGAAGTTTTTAATTTTGAGGAGTTCCCATTTATCTATTTTTTCTGTTGCTGCTTGTGCTTTGGGTGTGAAGTTCATGAAACCATTTCCTATTACAAGGTCCAGTAGATGCTTCCCTACATTATCTTCTAAGGTCTTTATGGTTTCGGCTCTTATATTTAGATCTCTGATCCCTCTTGAGTTGATTTTTGTATAGGGTGTGAGATGGTATTCCTCTCTCATTCCTTTGGATATGGATATTCAGTTCTCCAAGCGTCATTTGTTGTAGAGGCCATTCTCTCCCAGTTTAGTTATCTTGTTGGCCTTGTCAAATATCAGGTGACTGAATAGGTGAGGATCTATATCAGAACTCTCACTTTGTTTCCCTTGGTCGATATGTTTATCTTTGTGCCAATACCATGCAGTTTTGAGCACTGTAGCTTTGCAGTATGTTTTAAAGTCAGGTAATGTGATACCTCCAACTTCATTTTCTTTTTCAATATGTCTTTGGCAATTCGGGGCCTCTTACCTTTCCAAATATAGTTTGTAGTTAGTTTTACCAGTTCCTTAAAAAATACAGTGTTGATTTTTATTGGGATTGCATTAAATCTGTAGATTAGTTTGGGTAGGATAGACATCTTGATGATGTCCATTCTTCCTATTCATGAACAGGGAATATTTTTCCATTTATTTAACTCTTCATTGATTTCCTTTAACAGTGTTGTGTAGTTTTCTGTATGTAAGTCCATTACATCTTTAGTTAAATTTATTCCTAGGTATTTGATTCTTTCAGTTACTATTGTAAATGGTATTTTTTTCTTGATTTCCTCCTCAGATGGCTCAGTATTGGTGTACAGAGATGTTACTGATTTTTGAGCATTGATCTTACACCCTACGTCTTTTTGGAACTCATTTATAAGTTCTAGAAGCTTTGTTGTAGATTGCTCAGGGCTTTCTATGTATAGGATCATGTCGTCTGCAAATAGTGAAAATTTTACTTATTCCTTTCCAATTTGTCTGACATTTATATCTTTTTCTTGCCTCAGTGCTCTAGCAAGTACTTCTAAAACGATGTTGAATAGGGGCGGTGATAGTGGGCATCCTTGTCTTGTTCTTGATCTTAGAGGGAAAGCTTTTAGGATTTCACCATTGAAGATGATGTTAGCTTTGGGTTTTTCATATATACCCTTTTTCATATTCAGAAAGTTTCCTTCTATTCCTATCTTTTGCAGTGTTTTTATCAGGAGAGAGTGCTGTATTTTGTCGAATGCATTTTCTGCATCTATAAAAATGATCATGTGATTTTTTTCTTTCAATCTGTTTATGTGGTGTATTACATTGATTGATTTTCTTATATTGAACCATCCTTGCATACCCACTTGTTCATGGTGTATCACCCTTTTGATATGTTGTTGAATGTGATTAGGAAGTATTTTGTTGAGGATTTTAGCACCTAGGTTCATTAGAGAAATTGGTCTGTAATTTTCCTTTCTTGTGGTATCTTTGTTTGGTTTTGGTGTTAGGGTAATGTTGGCATCGTAGAATGAGTTAGGCAATATTCCTTCTACTTCTATTTTTTGGAAGAGCTTAAGCAGAATTGGTGTTAACTCTTTCCGGAATGGGTGGTAGAATTCAGCTGTGAAGCCATCTGGTCCTGGGCTCTTCTTCCTTGGGAGGTTTTTGATGACTGAGTCTATCTCTTTACTTGTAATTGGACTATTGAGTGCATCAATTTCTTCTTTCATCAATGTAGGCTGTTTGTGAGTTTCTAGAAACTTGTCTATTTCCTCTAAATTATCATTCTTCTTGGCATATAATTTTTCAAAGTATCCTCTTATGATACTCTTTATTTCTGTGGGGTCACTAGTGATATCCCCTTGCTCATTCCTTATTTTGTGTATTTGCATCTGTTCTCTCTTTTTCTTTGTTAGTCTGGCTAAGGGTTTGTCAATTTTATTGATCTTGAAGAAGCAGCTTTTGGTTTTGTTTATTTTTTCTAGTGCTTTCTTATTCTCTATTTCATTTAGTTCTGCTCTAATCTTTGTTATTTCCTTCTTTCTACTTCCTTTTGGTTTAGTTTGCTGTTGTTTTTCCAGTTCCTCCAAGTGTGCAGTTACGTCTTCAATTTTAGCTCTTTCTTCTTTTTTAATACATGTATTTATGGCTATGAACTTCCCTCTCAGGGCAGGTTTCGCTGTATCCCATAGGTTTTGATGTGTTGTGTTGTCATTTTCATTAGTTTCAAGGTAGTTACTGATTTCTTTTTAGATTTCCTCCTTGACCCACTGTTTGTCTAAGAGTGTGTTGTTTAACTTCCAGATCTCTGTGCCTCATCTGTTTCTCTGGCCTTTACTGATTTCCAATTTCATTCCATTGTGGTAAGAGAAATTACTTTGTATAATCTCAATCTTTCTGAATTCATTGAGAGTTGTTCCGTGGCCTAGCATGTGCTCTATCTTGGAGTATGATCCGTGTGCACTCGAGAAGAATGTAAATCCTGCTGTATCTGGGTGTAGTATTCTGTATATGTCTATTAAGTCCAGGTCCTCTAATGTATTGTTCAGAGTCTTTGTTTCTTTATTGATTCTCTGTCTAGATGCTCTGTCTAATGATGATAATGGTGTATTAAAGTCTCCCACTATAATTGTAGAGGCATTTATTTCTCCACTTAGTTTTTCCAAAGTTTGCTTCATGTATTTTGAGGCACCCCAATTAGGTGCATAAATGTTTTTGATTGTTCCCTCTTCTTGAGAGTTTACCCCTTTTACTAATATATAGTGTTCATCTTTGTCTCTTACAATAGTTTTACCTTTAAAGTCTATTTTTTCTGATATTAGAATAGCTACTCTTGCCTTTGTAGCTATTTTTAGCTTGCAAAAATTGTTTTCCAGCCGTTCACTTTCAGCCTCCTTGAATCCATGGGTCGAAGGTGGGTTTCTTGTAGACAGCATATAGATGGATGATATTTCCTTATCCTTTCTGCCAACCTGTGTCTTTTGAGTGGTGAATTCAATCCATTAACATTCAGAGTTATTACATGCAACAAATTTCTTACTTCAGCCATATTTTCTTTGGGTTAATGTATGTTATATGTTGTTTTGTTTCTATTTTTGTCTTTTTAGTTGGTTTTAAACTCTCCTCCAACTCTCTCTCTCCTTTGTTTTTTCCTTTCAACTTGTAGAACTTCCTTTAGTAGGTCTTGAAGTGCAGGTTTCTTATTGGCATACTCTCTTAATTTCTGTTTATCTGTAAATATTTTGAACTATCCATCATTTTTGAATGCTGGATAGAGTATGCATGGCTGGAAGTTGTTTTCTCTTGGTACTTTGACTATGTCATACCAATGTCTTCTTGCCTCCATGGTTTCAGTTGAGAAATCAGCACTTAATCTTATTGTGCTTCCCTTGTATGTGTTGGTTCTCTTTTCTCTTGCTGCCTTGAGTATTTTCTCTTTGTTTTGAGCATTGGACATTTTGACAAGTATATATCTTGGAGTTGCCCTGTTGGGATTTATACCATTTGGGGTGTGCTGTGCTTCCTGGATCTGCACATCCATCTCTCTCAATAGGTTTGGTAAGTTTTCAGCCATTATTTCCTTCAACACTCCTTCTGTTCCCTTTCCCTTCTCTTCTCCTTCTGGGATGCCTATAATGCTTATGTTTGTGCCTTTTTTGTTTTGGTTAAATCCCTGAGTCCTTGCTGGATTTTATGTTTCTTTTTGTCTATCTGTTCCACTATTTGTTTTATTTCAGATGTATTTTCTTCCACATCACTAATTCTTTCTTCTACCTGTTCAAATCTGCTGTTATGTGAATCCAGCATCTTTTTGATTTCTTGGATTGTGCCATTGATCACCATCATATCCGTTTTCTTTTTGTGTATGTTTACAATTTCTTCAGTATGTTTTCCCAGTGTCTTCTTAATATCCTTAATCTCTTCTTTCACTTCATTAAATTGGTCCATGACATTTGTTTGGAAAGCTTTGATTAGTTGTTCGATGTTCTGCATCTCTTCCTGGTTTATAGTTTGTTCATTGGACTGGTCCATGTCTTCCTGTGTCTCAGTGTGGTTTGTAATTTTTTGTTGCCCTCTAGTCATCATTTTATCTTGATGGGTTTATTCAGTTGATTAGCTTCTCTCTCTGCTCTAGAGTTTTATTTAGCTGTTGGTTCTGTGTTTGTGTTGTTTTCTCTTTGACACTTTTTCTTCTTATTTTATTTCCTTGCTTCTTTCTATATTCCCTTGAAGGCAAAAGATTAGGCCAGAGGAAATGAAAGAAGTGAGAAAGGAAGAAGGATTATAGTAATATTGATAAAAGTTAGAAGAGGGGCCATATAAGACTTAGTGAAATGACTTTTTAACTCATGTAGGCAGTGTAGAGTAATAGGAAAGAAGTGGAGTACCTACAATGGACTGGGAAGCCAAATAGAGGAATATACATATAATGATGTAGAAAGCTAGAATGATGAGGAAGGAGAGAAAGAGTAAAGAAAGTGTTTAAAGGAAAAAGTTAATATTAATATAAAAAAAAGAAAACAGAATAGATAGAAAGGAAATTGACACACTTAAATTGTGGACTGTTAAAAAAACGTGGTATGTAAGTATCACAACAGAAAGCAGAAGGCAGAAATATGAAGGAAGGAAAAGAGATAGCTTGGAAGATAAGATCAATATAGACAGAGAATGGGAAATTACTGAAGAAGAAGCACAGCAAAGAAGAGACAAGGTAGCAGCACCTAATTTAAAAAAAAAAAGAAAGAGAGAAAGAAAAAAGAAGGGGGGGGCGAGGAAAGAAAAGCAAGAGACAACAAATAAACACAGAAAAACCAAACAACCACACAAGCAAGCAGTCCAACAAGTTGCAAAAGAACAATGTTCCTTCTTGGGCTCTTGTGGAATCTCTCAGCCTGCTTGTGTTTATCAATCAATTGCCCTGCAAGGTTCTGTCTGTAGGCAAATTTTAGTTATTAAACTAAATTAAAAAGAGAAATTCATCTTTTGTTTTTTAAAGTGACTTCTTTTTTTTTTTTTGCGAAATATAGGACCCAAAGAAGTCCTCTTCTAGACCACGCCCTTCACCAAGGGGACCCTAACTAGGCTCATGGAAACTAATCAAGCACTTCCCACTTCCCGACCTCCCCAGGGGAGCTGAAGCTCTGATGCTTGTCAGTGCAGAACGATAGAAACGGCTGACTCTGCCCCCTCTGGAACCAAGTCTCAGTGTCACCGGGCTGCTGGGTAAATCAGGCTTCCTCAGTAGATATGCTTTTCCCCTCAGCCTGGTGCTGCTTCAACCCAGCTCTTCTGCTCCCCAAAGCTATTAGGGGGTCCAGGCAGCCAAATTCGCAGAAAGGAAATCCCTCTCCACCTTCTGTCAGAACCCTTCCACTCTCAGAGAATGCTCCCTCTCACCAGGTTGCTGGCAGGAGTTAGGTGTATCCCTGGGCAGCTAGGTAAATCAACTTCCTCAGCAGATTCACCACTTCCGTCTGCCTGGTGCTGATTTAAGGCAACTATTTTTTTTTATTATTATGGGTAAAAATCTAAATTCTCACAATACATACAAACATTTGGAAAATGATATATAAATATATATGCATATATGTGTATTTGCTTACAAAAATGTTATATATATATATATATATATACATATATTTTAAGAGGTGCTTAGATTACCCAAAATATTACACGGAACCCACTGAGATTCCCATGTTGCCCACCTCCCACACCTCCCACCACATCCCACACAAACAATTTTGTTCCCCAAAGCTGCAAGAGGTTCCAGGCAGCCAAATCCACCGAAAGGAAACCTCTCTCAACCTTTTGCCAGAACCCTCCCACTCTCGGAGAACACTCCCTCTCACCAGGTTGCTGGCAGGGGTCATGTCTCAAACCAGCTTTTTTTCCTGAGGGTGGGGCTCAGCCATCTGTGTTAACCACCACAGGATTAAAACTCACGAATCTCTCCTAAGGAATCCACGCCATTGAGCTCCCTCCAGATAGATGTCCCTGAGATTCTCGCTCTGTGCCCACAGCACAAACCCCCAGGCAGGACCCTATCCCCAATCAGCTGTCCTCAGAGAGCGAGTCAGTGCGTTCCTTCCTACTCTGATGCCATATTCCAGACTCTATTATTGTCATAAGGAATATAGCCCACATGATACCCAAATATACTTCACATCTTTTTGGCCTAATTACACATTTTTCCTGTAGTATTTAAATAAAATGGGTATTGATTGTATATATAATTAAAAAGTGTATGGACTCATCACAGTACTTTTATCCAATTGACTAGTTTTACTGTACAAGGGATATTAGCCACTGTGACAGTTGGAATTTGGTGGATCCCAAAAAGAGATTATGTTTTTGAACTAATCCATTCTTGTGGGTGTGATACCATTTGATTGCATTAGATTCTGTTAAGGGACCTTGATTAGATCTCTTAATTTGATCACTTTTGATAAGACTATGTCAGTGAGGTGTGTTTCAGGTTGGGTCTTCACCCTCTTGCTGGGTCTTATATAAAATGTTTAGTAGCTATGCCTCACTATTTGTATATCATTTATAACAATGCTACCATCTATATATAAAAAGGATTAATACGGGGGGGGGGATCGGAAAGGGGGAGGATATTGGGTATATGAGAGTCTCCTATATTCTGTGTGTGACTTTGCTGTGATCTAAAACTTCATTGAAAACAATATGAAAAGTAGTGAGACACTGGGGAATGAGAGGGGGAAGGTGCCATGGCACATACTGGACACCAGATATTGCAGTGATGAAAGGCAAAAGGTCTAAAAATTTTTTTTTAATTTTTAATTTTTAAATATCCCAATCTTTTAAATTTATTTATTTTTAGTTTTTAAAAATTTATTAATGTATTTCATGTCTTATATTTAAACTTATCATTATTATTGCATTTTCCTTTTAATTGTATTCAGCTATTGTAATGGCTTCATCTTTGAAGAAGCTTTGGATCACAGAAGGGTTACAACTGGGGTGGGGGAGGATCGTTGGTGTAGGGTGTCATGGATGGGGGATGCATGGGAAGAAGTTCACCTGAGCATAAATATAAGGTATATAAAAATGTTCAAATGTTCACAGGGCATTGTCACAGTAGGTGGAGAATCACTCAATAAATGAGAGAATACTGAATTCCCATTCTGGAGAGCTCTACCACATTCTCAAGGGAGCAGCAATAGTCCCCCAAGTGCAGGGATAGTGACTGGTGAAGGAGGATGATCCACTGATGGGCCCTTGATATTGATTACAAGCCTTATGAGTCTTTGCTTTTGAAATTGAAACTTAGCCTAGTGTTATGGGGTGCCTAAGGGTTGCCTCCTGAGAGCCTCCTTGTTGCTCAAATGTGGCCTCTCTCTAAGCCAAACTCAACATATGAATACATTACCTTCCTCCCAGCATGGGACATGACTCCCGGGGATGAGCCTCTCTGGCACTGAGGGATTGTTACCAAGTGCCAACTGGCAATGCAACTGGAAAAAGATCTTGAATAAAAGGGAGAAAAGGTAAAGACAAATGAGTCTATATGGCTAAGAGGCTTCAAAGTGAGTTGGGAGGTCATCCCAGAGGTAATGCTTATGCACATCTCAGTAGGATCTCATAGAATTCCAAAGTGGATATCACCTAAATAGTGGGACTCCTGAGGGCTCTGGAGACATCGAGGTCCTATGTCAGGGCAGATAGCTTCAGAGTTTGGTGCCTTCCCAGTGAGCCCTACTTTGGAGTTTGTGCTCTTGAGAGTGACAGAGTTGGACTCAACTATATCTTCCCTGTATATGGTTCATCTGTCCTTTCTATTCAAACCTATACTTGGTGTGGGAGTTTTTAGGTGTATGTCCAGAGACTTGAGAGTTTGGGCTGTCCATGTGCCAGCTGGGCTTGGAACCTTGGTGGAACAGCAACTCCTACTCTACAGTTCAATGGACTCACCCAGGACAACTGGTGGGGAGATGATGATGGACAATGGCCATCCCAGGGAATGGAGAGAGTCTGCAGCTGCAGGCAGGATAATCTCCTCCATATTCCCCCATGGGATATAAGCCCCCTGTCAATTGGAGGTGGAGTGGACATAACCATCCCAGACTCCTCAGTATGGGGGGCGGTGGAGAGCTATAGACTAGAGTGGACTTTCTGGTATTCTACTATAGACATACTGTGATTCAAGCAATGGAAGAAATGACAAAATTGATGTGGAGCCAATGGTCACTGGAGGCTCTGGGGTTGGGGAGAGGGAAAAGCAGTTGTAATACAGGGGCTTTTTCGGGACTTGGGATTGTCCTGAGTGACATTGCAAGGACAGATATAGGCCATTTTATGTCATCATATAACATGCAGAACTGTGTGGGAGAGAGTGTGGTCTACAACGTGAACTATGGTCCATGCTTAATGGCAAAGCCCCAAGATGTATTTATCAATTGCAATTAATGTGCCACACTAATGAAGGATGTTTATGCGGGAGGTTGTGGGAGGTGTGGAAGATGGGGCGTATGGGAATCCCTATATTTTTGTGTAATATTTATGTAATCTAAGTATCTTTTAAAAAGAAATAAAAATAAAATGAGAAATACAGAGAAAGGAAGCCACCATTTTTGACCCTGCCACCTAAGAGAGGACTCAAGGATAACTAACAGCTGATCTTAAGCATGAAACCCCCAAGAGGCTGGGCCCATGGAGCAACTCAAGGCTGAAGAGACAAATCATATGCCTGATAGACTACAGCTGAACTCGGGAAAAAGCAGAACAGCTGAGACTGAGAGAGGAGGCCTGGAAAGGAGCAAGCCCTATGCCTGGTTGTCCACTATTGAACTCCAGGAGGTAGATTCTGGAGGGGAAGTCAGGGACTTTGGCAGAGATCCACAACCATCTTCAGCACATGTCAGGATACCAGGATCACCAGTAGCTGATTTTGTTGAGAAAGCATCTTTGGTGGTGCCCTGATTGTGGACATTTCATGGTCTTGGATTTGTAAGCTTTTACCCTAAATAAAATCCGCATTATAGAAGCCAACCCATTTTTGTGCTTTGCATTGGCAGCCCTGTGGCAAACTAAGGCAGCCTCTTTCACCTTGTGAGATGCTTTAGATTTAAGGAAATGGTCATGTTGTATGCAGTCTGTGTTTAAGAAAGGTCACTTTGAGATTTTCTTTTTGGTGTTTCCTGTCTGTCATGTCACACTGCCTTTTTCAAGGATTATGCCATGCATAATACTGCAAAGAGACTCAGTCTATCATGAAAATAAATCACCTGCATGTCAAAATGGGAAAAAAAGATGCATGTTGTGGGAAAACAGAAGTGTTTTTGGATGATAAATTCTGCATATGAGAAGCAAAGGCCAGGAAGGGCAACCTTCACAGTTTTCAGCTGGCTTTGAAGAGGGGCTTGTCTTGAAAGGCCAAGGGAAGATTGCGACTATAAAAAAGGATATGAGTTTATCTTCTTCTATCCTTTTGGTGCAGGAAGGGAAATTTTGGAGTGTTTTATTTAAACAGAGCTTGTTCCCTTCTGAGCTTAAGAGTTTCTTGCACCTGAAGCCAAGATGCCTCAGTGGGCAAGACTCCAGAAGCCTACACAGGGGATGACTTCAAAGTGCCTTGGGAAAAGTAGAAGCATACCATGAAAATGCTCAAAGGTCTAAAAAAAGCTTTGTGAAAAGTTATTTTATGTGTATGGTTTTCCCCAAAAATGTAAAATAATAATGATAAATAATAAAGTTTGGAACCCAACCTTGTGTGCCATTGATTCTCTTCTCCCTATCTTGAATCCTCTGAATGAAATGTATTTCTCCTTTACCTCCAAGATCCATGACATATTTTTGGGGTTTTGTACCTAGATTTACTTTTCTCTGGTTCTCTCCTTGATTATTTAAAGCTCAATTTTGACTTTTCTTCTTCATGAAACGTCTTCTCTATACTAAAAAAAGTCCCTCTTTTATAAATGTATGTCACGAGAGTGTTTTCTGTGCTCATCCTATTTGATAGTCCGCTGCCCCAGACATCAGCTATTCCTCCCCAGGGTTTTCTGAGTCCATGCTCTCTCAAGTGTTCCTCTCATGGAGGAGCCTTTCCATCAGTGTTTTATTCTTTCAGCCATCCCCTTAGAATGCTTCAGGCTTCCCTTCCTAGTCTTGACTTTGTTCTCAAACTGTTTAGGCTACCTCCTTTACCATATAGAATAGCTCTCTCTTTCCCTGACTTCTCCTTTTCTTAAAAACAGGCTCATATTTACATTTTCTTAAAATTAACAGTAATAATGATGATAATGATAATGCATCACCAAAGAGTTCTGAATTTCTCTTTATTTTGCTATCTTTACTAGCAAACATCTTTTTTTCTCTTTCTGTTTTTACCACTAGATTTTTCAAAAGAGTAATTTACTCTTATCATTGTTATTTCCTTAATCTGCAGTCTATCTTCTGTTTCCACCACTTTAAAGAAACTATCCCATTCAAGAATAGAAGTTAAGGCCTAAAATGAACAAAGTTTCTATTTGGAATGATGGAAATGTTTTGGATGGTGGTGATGGTAGCACAACATTGTTAATGTAATTAACAGTACTGAAATATGTATCTGAATGCAGCTAAAGGGGAAATGTGAGGTTGTGTATATGATACTAGAATAAAATTTTAAAAAAATCCATGAAACTGAACAATTCAAACAGTGAACCTTAAGTTAAACAGTGGACTATAGTTAATAGAATGATTTTGTTTTTTAAAAAGACTACTAGTGACTTTGAAATGATCAAATATGGTCTTATCTATTTCCTCACCTATTCTGGAATTTTTTCTCTTAAACCAACCTTAATTGGGGTTGTAACTATCAATGTTTTTTAAATGCTGCCTAAGCATCCATCTTACTTGGGCAAAGCCACTTGCCTCAACACTGAGCTTTGGCCTAGTTAACAAGCAGCTTTCTAGACCTAAGGCATAAACTGCCCCAGAGCCCAAAACCCACATCTGAGGCACCACCCCCATCATACACACACTTCACCCAAAATCCTCAGCTGGTCCCAAATGATAAGCTAACCATCCCCACTGCTCTTGGACCCCCAGACCTTTTCCATTTTGTGCATATTTGCTTTAAACGTACCAATTCTTGAATCCCATGGGAAATCTAACTTCCACCCCTGGACCACAACAAACCCACAGGTTCCTCTCATTCTGCTTGTGTGATTTTCACCTCAGTAGGTGAGACACAAAAGCCGATCATGCTCCCCATCAACCCCTCATGACACCTCTCTCTCTCTGGGATCTGTGATTAACAAAATATCTTTTCTCATGTATTATGGTCTTGGTTTCCCATTGTTTTGCACTTGACCTCCACCCAGAGCCAAATTTAAAATCCAACTTAATCAATTCGAAACAAGTGGTACAGCAAGTAGGGCATATTAGTCATAACCATGGGATATGAGACAGAATGCCTTTTGGCTGCTCTTAGCTTACAAAATGACTCTCCCAGATAGCTAATACTATCTGGGAAAGGTCCATGGCTTGCTGCCATCTATCAGTGTCAATTTACACCACTGCCTCTTATGTTTGCTGGGTATTGCCAAGCTTCCCATCCTGAATTGGAGATCCTGTAGATCTGAGTCCTCCACTGGATCCACAAATATCCAGTATGGCAAGAGGAGAAACAGTGGTTTCTAGTGCTTCCCCAAATGAGAATAAGTGACACCAACACTGAATAACATTCACTACATAAAGAAAGTCTTGTGGTTCTGACAGTAGGAACCTGAAAGATGGAAGACAGGCAAACTCTGTCCTGAGTGGTGACTCACAAGTGAAGTGGCCATCCCGACTATGGAACATATCAATGTCTTAGTTCAAAAGACTCATTCAGACAGAAAAAGTTCAATGCTTAACTTGATTATCACTTCTGCAATAATTAGTGAAATAGTAGTGTTAAAATAAAATACCAAAAATTCATGATCCATATTGATCGATTATGAGATTAAGAAGTTACCTATGTAGCAACAAAACTATGTGTGAAATTCACAAGAGGTTAAGGATTTACTCATAAACAAGGCACTCTATTATCAAATCTGGAAACTACAATTATTAGGTTTACAGATTTTGATATTAACCCAGAAAATGTACTTACAAAGAAAACTTAAAATTTCCCATGAAACCAAACTGATAAGGCAAGCAAATGTAAGAGAAAAGATTAGTTAAGCACTATGACACCAATCTTATTACAATTTCATTAAAACTTCTGATCCATTAGTATTCCACCACACTATTTCCTCTTACATTGTGAATCAACAAATTCATCTCCTCTGCTTCCCAGTAAAAATGAGTATTTTATAATAGGGAGATATAATACACACATTAAACCATAAAAATGAAACCTACATTTTCAGATGAACAATAAAATTTATGTAAAATAAAATTCAAATGAAAAAAAAGGCTATCCTTCTTTAGTTCCTGAGTAAAATATAGTTAACATTAATATGTTAATCTATTTTTGTTTGAGCCTATACAGAGGGGGAAAATTACACATACACACATTATGAGGAATCTGTAGGAAAGCACTGAATTCTAATATATCAGAATTAGGAATTTAAAAGAAAAAAAATAAAATGTACCTTTTATCTGGGTTGCAAAATTCAGTGCCAATCTTGCAAAGAGATGGGCCAAAAGGGAGAGTGCTAGACCTCCTGGCACCTAAACCATAAGAGCTGGGAGACTGATATTTAACCCCTGGCATGAGGTGGTTAAGGAACTAGTGTGAAAAAATGGAGGAGGCTGATCATATTGTGCCAGCATCCCTTAAAATACCAGAGGAAGTTTCTATGTTGCTTAAGAAATGCAAGACTCTAGTGTAATGTGCACGATTCTTGCTCAGTGCTGTTTCTTATGTATCAGCATGCTAAAGCTCTGGTGTTGCATTCATGCAGTTTAGGGGCTATGCCTGATGATCCCACTGTAATCATGCTAAGGGAAAACAAACTCCAACCCCCATGAGGTCAATTAGAACACCCTGGAGAGAGAGATAGTTGTCTATGAGTTCGTTCAGCAGGGACCACAAATCTTCCAAGTCAACATGTGTAAAGTCAAGCGGGACCCCTAAAAGGGAGTTCAAATTAAAAACTAAAACTCTAAGTTTTACTTGATTGGAGATTCCAAACTATGCTTAAAGATTTTGTTCAAGGGGACAAGGAGAAAGGGTCATATTAGTTGTTGAGAGTGGTCTAAGTTGCCATCTCACTCAAAAAAAACGAGGCAATTGGATATGATCACTAAAGACACTGAACCCTTCCTCCAATGATTGAAAAAAAAACCCCACAAAGATAGGCCTGTCCATACCAGGTATTAATGCTGAAGAGAATGCTCACTGGCAAACAATTTATGAGGTCCCACTGTTACTTGAAAAGATTGAGATGATGCAATGGACTTAACATTTCTTTGAACATTCAGCCAAAAGAGACCTGGAGTTCATCTCCAACCCTGAGGGGCCCCTCCTTTGACACAGATTAGTGGAAAAGTTTTTTTTACAGGTAGCCTCCTCCATCAAATTGCTGGTCAGCTTTGCTCAGCCTTATAAGCAAGGCTCATACTATCCAGAGGCTGTGAAACATGTAGGGTTACTGGCAGAACTGAGGGGACTCACATCCAAATCACCGATCCTGCCTTATCAGGCCCAGGTAACCACCTTACAGGGGACCACATGTAAGGACCACATCCCCTGGATGGCCCACTTTCTTCTCCTGCATATCAAAGGCCAAGTCCCTGGACTTTCTGGGAGTTGTACTATTGGAACAATTCTTATTAAACAGCTACCAAGAGTGGTGACACTTTTTTCCTTACTTTCCCCACCTCAGTGATTGATACTTTAACTGCTCCCTAGAATAAGATCAAATCCTAGGCTCCCTTGGTGGCCCATACCAAATGGATCCCCTGTGGAACTGCCCCTGCCAATCAAGGTGATAAATGACAAAATATCTCCTGATACAAGGTACTATGGAGCTCCTGCCTATAATTTAAGATCTCCTCAAGGAAGGAGTCATTATACCTACAATCAACCCAGGCAATAGTCCTGTTAAGCCAGTTCTTAAAGCTTCCACCAATGAAGGGAGATTAACCACCAATTATACCAACCTTAATGTATAAGTCCCGACCATCAAAGGTCTTATTCTTAACAATATCTAATTAATAAGAGTATACACAAGACCGTGTGCAGTAGCTTTGATATGACTGACTTGGCCAATAATGTAAAAAATTCCTAACCACTGCTGACAAGACCTAAACAAATGGTCCTTAAAAACACTTAATACTGAGACGATATAGCTGAGATCCAATTAAGGGGCAAGTCTAAAGAGGGCTTCCAAGAGGACCAAGCCACACTCACACATCATTTTAAAAAATGAGGCTGGGCAATAGCACTCCATAAAAATACAAGGGCCATCAAATTCCTGAACATCATTTGGTCCTCCAAAGGCAGTCAGATTCTCACCATCATCAAACATAGGCCCACCTTAAAACACTAAGCCATGCACAACATCTATGAGGCTTATACACATTTCTCATTCTCATTATAACCCATATACAAAATCACACATGTACACCTGCTACTTTCCACTTGGGAGAGCCCCAAAAATGTGCCTTAGAATTGACACAATAGGTCATTTCCCAAGCCATATCCCTTGCCCCAGTGGGAACAGATTTTAGATTAGAGGCCTTGGCTACCTCCGAATATGCCTCTTGGAATTCTTGGACTAAGCATGGCAAAAAGAATTCTCCCTTTGGATTTTTTGGGCTAAGAGTCTCCTCTTCTCTGTCATGTGATATACCTCAATTTAAATGACAAATTCTGGCTGCTTATTAGGCTCTTCTAAAAATGAAGGTCCTTACAGGGCCACAACAGTTAGCCTGTACACAAGAATTCCTATACTGCCACGGGTAAGACATAATTCCCAGCAGGAGATCAGCACAGCTTCTGAAGTCTTGCTGATAAAATGGAAATGGTACCTATAGGAGAAGGCTAAACCTCACAAACAGGGCCTTTCCAAATTATGGGAGGATGTGACTTCCCCCATGCTCAGTCCCTTGCCCACAGATCTTGAGATGCTGGCAATGGCATCCCCATTGCCTCCTCCTTTAGCCAATTGGGGACTCCCTTGGGACCAGCTTTCTGACATGGAAAGAGAGTCAGTATATCTCACCGATGGCAATGCTGTCATTGTATACAATGCAGCTTGCTGGAAGGCCATCTGGCCTCAAACATCCACTTTCCAAGAAGGCTGTTTGGGGTATGCACAGTTGGCAGAGCTGGAAGCAGTCCCATTAGCCCTTCAAGATGAGCTGAGCCAACAGTTGCCCAGTTGCTATATCTTCACGAATTCTTGAATGGTGGTCAAAGGGCTATCAGGGGCATTAGGCTAATGGAAACAAAATACTTTTCTCATATTAGAAAGGCCCTTGTGGGGTACTCCACATGTGGAAACAGCTTACAGCTTCACTCATTTCTACACACACTCAACTCACCACACCAGAGTTCACTGTTTAATGACTTTGTTGATAAACTAGCTAAAATTCATTCTTATATAGCTTATCTGGTAGGTATTTTGGAGACTTCCCACTCAGAAGAGGTACAAAAGAATGAAGGGGGACTCCTACCTCACACCATATACAAAAATCAACTCAAATGATTCAAAGACATAAATATAAGAACCAGAATTATATAACTCTTAGAAGATTACATAGAGAAACAGTTTCAGGCCCTTATATTAGGCAGTGATATCTTAGACTTTACAGCAAAAGCACAAGCAATGAAAGAAAAAAATAGATAAATTGGACTTCATCAAAACTAGAAACTATTGTGCCTCAAATGACTTTATCATGAAAGTAGAACAAGAACTTACACAATGGGAGAAAATATTTGGAAACCACATATTTGATAAGGGTGTAATATCCAGAATATTTTTAAAAATCCTACAATCAACAATAAAAGGACAAACATGCCTGTGCCTGTTAAAAATGAGCAAAAACTTGAATATACATTTCTCCCAAGAAGATATACAAATGGCCAAAGAGCACATATAAAGATTCTCAACATCATTACCATTAGAAAAATGCAAATCAAAACCAGAATGAGAAGCAGTGAGAGAGGACTGTGGGAAGATGGTGGAGTAGGGAGATCCAGAACTCAATCCTTCCACCAAAACAACTATTAAACAGGCAGGAACTATATGAAACAATTACTTTGAAATTCCAGAGGCCAGAACAACACTGTATGGCATCCAGGGAAGAGCAGGAGGAAAAGGCTGATAAATTTCAGTAAAGAACAGTAAATTGCTCTCTATGCACTGAGGCTACTGGTGCCCATCCCTTAGTTTTGTTGCAGGATGCCATTGGGTGCAGCCCCTGGCTACCTCGTTGGAGACAGAAAGGGACATAAAATTCTCTTCCCCAAGACCAGGTGTTGGCACAGCTGATCACTTTTGATTAGAAGCTTTGGATTGCTGCATGGCTCTGAGGGCAGCCATTAATGGAACTCACCACAGACAAAGGCAGCAGCAGCCATTGTTTCAACCTGCTCTAGACAGGGTTGGAAGCAGTGGGGAATTAAGGGCCCTGCTTTTCCTCAAGACTTCAGAGGACAGTTAGCTGAAGGGCTGCATTTGCTGGGCAGTATAGGAAAGGTCAGCTTTGGGGAGCCATACAAGAATCTTAGAAAAGGAAACAAACAGAACTACTGGAGTAGAGGATCACAATAACAGAAATGAAAAATTCCCAGGAGAGTTTCAAGAGCAGATTGGAGCTGGCAGAAGAAAGAATCAGTGTACTAGAAGGCAAGACATTTGAAATGAGTAAGGCTGAGGAGCACAAAGAAAAAATTATTATTAAAAGCAAAAATAGCCCAAGACATATGGACCATGATTGGTGGTAATAGTCTGATGATATTATCTCATAATCGGTAACAAATATTCCACCACGGTGTAGTGTGTTGGTGAAGGGGTGTTTTTTGGGAATTCTACACATATGCATAAATTCACAAACTGTTATAAAAATATATTAAAAAAATAATAGGGTGAGTTGGGGGAAAATACACCAAATGTAAGATATGGAATATAGTTAGTAGTAATATTTTGATAATGCTCTTGTATAGTTTGTAACAAATGTTTTAGAACAATGCAAGGTGTTGTTGGTGGGGTGGTGTATGGGTTATGCTTGTTTAATTTGTAAGTTCACAACTTTTACTATACACTTATTGTTTATGTATGTTCATGTATGAATAACATACTTCAGTAAAATAAAAAAATAGCTTAAGGCATTTCTGGGACCCCACCAAGCATACCAATATCCACACAATGGGAGTCCCACAAGAAGAAGAAAGAACAAAAGGAGCAGAAGTATTATAAAAAGAAATAATGACAGAGCATTTCCCAAGCATAACAAAGGACATGAACGTGCACATCCATGAATCCCAGAGAACACCAAAGAGAATAAACATGAAGAAAGATACAACCTGTCATATCGAATGCAAAAGACAGGGAGAGAGTTCTGAAAGTTGCAGGAGAAAACCAATGTGTTACAAAGGAGTCACTGTTACGTTGAGGGCAGATTTCTCACCAGAAACCAAGGAGGCCTTCTTGAAATACTTAAAAGTGTTGAAAGAAAACTTCCAGCCAAGAATTTTATATCTGGCAAGACTTTCTTTCAAAAATGAGGGAGTGATTAAGACATTCTTTTTTTTCTTTTCTTTTTTTATTATGGGTAAAAATCAAAATTCTCACAATACATACAAACATTTGCAAAATGATATATAAATATATATGCATATATGTGTATTTGCTTACAAAAATGTTATATATATATATATATATATATATATATATATATATATATATATACACACATATATTTTAAGAGGTGCTTAGATTACCTAAAATATTACACGGAACCCACTGGGATAAACAAATCTGCAGTTGCAGATTCAGGTCATTGTATATTTTACCAATGGTGGCAATGTAATTTGGTGCAGCCACTATGGAAAACAGTTTGGCAGGTCCTCAGAAAGTTAAGTGTGCAACTACCATATGACCCTGCAACCGAAAATAATTGAAAGTTGAGATTTGAACAGGTATTTCCACACTGACGCTCATAGTGACATTATTCACAATTTTCAAAATATAAAAGCAACCCATCAATTGATGAAGTGTTCATCAGTCGATGAATGGATAAATAAAATGTGATATATACATACAATGGAATATTATTAAGCCTTAAATATGAATGAAGTCCTGATACATGCAACAGCATGGATGAAACTTGGAGACATTATGTTGAGTGAAATAAGCCACACAAAAAATGACAAATATTATATGGTCTCACTGATTTGAAATAATTAGAAAAAGCAAGCTCATAGAGCCAGAATCTAAATATAGGTTACCAAGTAATGGGGTGGGGATATGGAATGGGAAGTTAAGGCTTAAAAGGTACAGAGTTCCTATTTGGAATGATGGAAATGTTTTGGTAATGGATAGTAGTGATGGTAGCACAACATTGTGAACACAGTTATCAGCACAGAATTATATACCTGAATAGAATTAAAAGGGGAAAGGGTTTCTTTCTCTCTCTCTCTCTCTGTGACCTTCCCTATTATTCCTTCCCTAATAAGATTAAGACCTGTCCTGATTCACTTGTGCCACACCTTAACTGGAGTAACTTCATCAAAGTTTCCTAATTTATAATAGGTTCTTACCCACACAAATGGATTAAGTTTTAGAACATGTTTTTCTGGGGCACATGGCTCCAAACCACCACTACAAAGTCCTGAAAATATTTCCCTATATTTTCTTCTAGAAGTTTTAGAGTTTTGGCCCTTATATTATGCATTTGTTCCAGTTTGAGTTAATTTTAGTATAAGGCTTGGGGTAAGGGTAAACCTTTATTCATTTTTTAAAATTTTGTATTAGAGAGTCTGGATTGGGGGTAAAGAATGAGGAATTAATGCTTAATTGGTACAGAGTTTGTGTTCAGATTGATGGAAAAGTTTTGTTATTTGGACAGTGGTGATGGTAGCACAACATTGTGAATGTAATTAATACCATTGAATGATATATTTGAATATTGTTAAAAGAAGAAGTTTTAGTTTGTATGTATGTTGCTGGAAATAAATTTTTTAAAGAACATTTATAACACAGTGAACCCTAATATAAACTGTAGTTTTAGTTAAGAGTATAATTACAATAATATTGTTTCATCAATTGTAACAAAATTATTAAACCAATGCAAAGAGTTAATAGTAAGTGTGGATATATGGGAACTCCTATTTTCTGCATGATTTTTCTGTAAACCTACAACTTCTCTAATAAACTAAAGAAAGAGAGAAAGAAAGAGAGAAAAAAAAGAAAGAAAGAAAGAGAAAGAAAAAGAAAAGAAAGAAGGAAAGAAAGAAGAAGAAAAATGAGAATGAGATTAAAACATTCCCAGATAAACAAGAGCTGAAGGAGTTCATCACCACTAATCCAGCCCTCCAAGAAATGTTAAAGAAAGTTCTACAGGTTGAAGGAAAAGGACAATAGACAATGCTTTGAAGCTTCATGAAGAAATAAAGATCTCCGGTAAGGGTAACAGCATGGGTAAATATAAATGCCAGTATTATTTTATTTTTAGTTTGTAACTCCACCTTTTACTTCCTACAGACAGGATTTAAAGTGCAAATGCAAAAATTATAATGATAAATCAGTTGTCTTGGACTCATTAGTGTATAAACATGTAATTTGTGGCAAGAACTACAAGAAGTTGGGGGGACAAAGGAGTAAAGGAACATTGTTTATACTGTTGAAGTTCAGTTGGTATCAAAGCAAATGAGATATAGATTTAGAATATTAAAGTTAAGTCCCTTGGTAACTACAAAGAAAATATCAGAAAATAGTTATGCTCATAGAGACAGAATTATAACACAGGTTGCCAGGGGCAGGAGGTAGGAGGAGTAGGGATTTAATACATAATGAATCTAGAGTTTCCATTTGGGGAAATGGGAAAGTTTTAGTAATGGAAGGTGGTAAGGGTACTTCAGCACTGTGAATGTGAATAATCCATTGAATGGTAGGCTTGGGAGTGGATGAGATGGGAAAGTTTATGTTGTATATATGTTTCCACAATTAAAGAAAAGAAAGAGCAACTAAAGAGACAATGACAACTAAATGCAATATGTGACCCTGGACAGGATCTAACAAAGGAGGAGAAAAGGCTTGAAAGGATATTATTGGGACATATGAGAAACTTGGAATATAGACTGCAAACTTTATATCAATGTTAAAATTCTTGAAATTGGTAACTGCACTTAAAGTGGTTACATAAGTGAATATCCTTGTTCTCAGGAAATATATATGGCAGCAATAAGTGTTCAAAAGCATGATGTATACAACCTACACACAAGTGTTCTGAAAATGGATTGATAGGCAGACAGATAGATATATAGATAAATAGATGGGCTGATAGATAGTTGGATAGATAGAATGGTATGGCAACTGTGGTAAAATGTTAAAACTGGTGACCTGGGAATTTAGGTGGATAGAGGTTTGTTGGAATTCTCTGGATAGTGTTTGTATTATTATTGTAACTGGCCTGTAAGCTTGGAAGTATTTAAAAAATGGAAGTTAAAAAAAAAAAGTCTTGGAGAGCACTCCATTTCAGTATATGCTTAATAATTTCATTTTAAAAAATGAGTAAGCAGTCTTCTCTTGTAAGGATAAATTATAGTTTAACTATTCTGCTATTGATAGACATTTAGGTTTCATCCCAATTATTGCTTTCACAAAGTTGCAGTGGGCATCCTTATATAAGCAAATTTATTTGCATTTGCTTGCTTCTGTGAATATATCCATAGGATAAATTTCTAGATTTGGAAATGCTACCAACTCCAGCCACTTCTCTCTTTTTAAATATGGGCATTTTAACAATGTAGCAAATACCCATATAACCACCACCTAGATTAAGAAATAGAACTTTTGCCTGCCTTAGAAGATACCTGTATTCTCCTTACTTATATCTTCCTGTCTCCTCACCCCCCAAGAAATCACAAATTTTAATTTTGTTCTAATAATCTTGCTTTTTAAAAACATCTTATTTTTTTACCATATATATGATAAGTTTATAATATACCTTTACACATATCATAGGTTTTATGTTTTTCTTTAATATTTTTATACATGGAATCATATTCTGTGACTTGCTTCTAGCTTGTTTGTCTTATTTGTCCATATTGATATG
The DNA here is from genome assembly GCA_026826555.1 of Tolypeutes matacus. NCBI lineage: Eukaryota > Metazoa > Chordata > Mammalia > Cingulata > Chlamyphoridae > Tolypeutes > Tolypeutes matacus. Next base: position 195,343 of record JAKSZT010054494.1, on the reverse strand, counting down.
CCCAACTTCTTTGACTTAGAAGTCTTTTTCCATCAGCTTTCCAACTTCCTGGATCTTCTCTTACCTTGCTCACCTTTCTTCTTTTGTTTTCTTTCCTGACATTTTCCCATCTCATTACAGTGTCTCTTCTCTGAGTTTTAGTTTTCTGCTGTCTGTTCTTTGTCTTAATTTCCACTCAGTAAAGATCCTTTTTAATATCTTCCATTCTCTTATTTATGTGGATGATACACAGACCTATATTTTTGCCTCTAACCTCTTTCCTGAATGCTAGCCTACCATCTCAAATATTTTTAGTTATATATCTTATGCACCTTAAATTCTATTGCATATGAAGAACATTTATTGGGTATGTTTGTTAATATATATTTTTGTTCGAGACATTGTGAATTTACAAAACAATCATGCACAATGTGCAGAATTCCCATATAACACCCCTCCACCAACACAATATATTGTGTGGTATATTTGTTACAGATTATGGGAGAACTTCATCAGACTATGACCATTAACTATGGTCTATAGCATACATTTTGTATAGGGTATGTTTTTTATTCCAACCCCTGTGCTAGGTGCTGAGGATTCAGAGAATAAGATATAGTCCTGCATTTTACTATGAAAAACAAGTATGTAACCTGCAGAAAATCAACATGAACTTATTGTATTCTTATTCTCCTAGACTAGCTCTCCCTCTTAAATTTCCTACTTCTGTTATAACACCATCATTTTGCGCCTTACTTAGGCACATCCAGGTATCTTAGCCTCTCTTTTCCCTGAGCCTTCTCCTTACTTTGATCTTTTTGTCCCTTGTTTCACATGAAAATTTAAGTCACCACATTATATCAGTTCCTCATCTTGCATATAACGTTTCCTCTTTCTTTCCCTTAACACTATTCTTCAAAGATCTCTCTTCACACTAAGTTGTCACAAAAATTTCTTTCTTTTCTACATCAAATTCATTTGCATACTGTACACTACTTAAGCTTTCTCATACAGAACTCTTTTTAAATAAAATTTTATTGATATTTGTCATTCATACATAAAAAAATAAGTGTATAGTAAAAGTTGTGAACTTACAAAACAAACATACATATCATCATTCAGGGCTCCCATACATCACCCACCACCAACAACTTGCATTATTTGTAACACCTAACTTTTGTTACAAACTATGAAATAGCATCATGAAAATATTACTACTAACTATAGTCCATATCTTACATTTGGTGTATTTTCCCCCCAAACAACCAGATTATTAATACCGTATATTAGTATTATACATTTTTTATTGTTCATGAGAGGACATTCTCATATTTATCCTGTTAACCACTGTTCATCTTCCACCACTGGATCACATCCAACTCTTAACATTGCTGTTATTCATCTACTCAGAAAGCTTCAATAGTTGTCTGCTGCCTATTAAATAAGATCCAAATACCATAATCTTGCATTTAGGACCATCTAGAGTCTGATCCCAAGCTCTCTTTTCAACATTCTCTCCTCTTACTGATTTTTAGTGTCAGGAGCTGCAAAATCAAACACCCATAGGCATGAGGTAGGTAATACAAATTAGGGAGTGAGAACTGTGGCCAAAAGGGAAGAAAATTTTCTATCTAAAGGGTACAACACATGGCTAAGCTGAAGCTGATTGTCACCATGTGGGAACTGCAAGCCTAGTTTTGCCAGATTTTTCATTTTTTTAGGAGAAGCCAGAAATTCAGATTATTGTATGAAATCTTTACATTTTTAGATGTTGGAAACCACTTTAACAAAACAGTACAATCAAAAGAACACATGGCTGAGAGCTGTCAATTTATGACTACTGTCCTACGTAAAGGCTAGCTTGGCTGATAGAGCATTTGGATTCTCTACTCTATTCCAACTACTTATCATATTTTCAGCTATTCTCTTAGCTTATCAAAATCTCCTAAAACTCAGCTGTTTTGGGAAGCTTTCCCTGGTCAGAAAACCTGACTTCCTAAGGCACTTATTTTCTGTATTAATTATCTGGCATATTAAAAATGCCTTATATTATTGATTAACTCTTTTTTCCTGTTTCTGTGTTTCTTTGAACATTGCTCTATGATTATATTCATTGTATAAAATTTGAAATGCACAATAAATTATATGATGAAAATAGTAATGAGCCATTGTCTTACCACTAAAGAATAAACTTTGTTAACATCATTATATTTTGCTATTTCTTTCTAAGTGCTGTGAGTGATATAAGAGTATATCTATCTTTACTTCTACCCAGCATTTGGTGTGTCTTCCATGGTGAAAATGCCAACTTATGCTAAATATATGATATGATCCTTATGTTAGACTGATGAATCTAACTTTAAGAAAACTGCATATAAAATTTATTTTTATTGTTAGTGTTTTAGTTTGCCTAAGGCTGCCAATGCAACATACCAGAAAGGGACCGGCTTTTATAATAGGAATTTATTAGGGTAAAAGCTTACAGTTCTGAGGATGCAAAAATGTCCAAATCAAGGCATCAGGAGAGATGCTGTCTTGCCAAAGGTCAGCTGCTGGATCCTGGACTCCTGCCACAAGGCAAGGCAAAATGGAAGCTCTGCTGGTCTCTCTCTGCTTTCTCTTCAAGGCTCACTTTCTCTTTGAGCTCAGCTGTGGGTGATTGGGCACCATGGCTTGTCTCTTTTCTCTCCTCTGGGCTTTAAGCTGTTCTGTGATTCCAGCATCTCTCTCAGCCCCTCAGGGTTTCTCTGTCTTTCTTCAGCTGAGGCGATCTTGGAATCTTCTCTTGCATGGCAGGGTAAAATGGCAGCAGCTGTATTTTCCTGTGTTTCTGTATATTTCTCCAGTTTATATACGACTCTAGCAAGAAGGCCAAGACCCAACCTGGGTCACACCTCACTGACATAGTCCAGTCAAAGGTCCTAAAGCGATCTAATAAAAAATGCTCTAATCCAATGTCACTTAACTGAATCTAACCAAAAGGCCCCACATAACATAGGTTTCCAGGCATAGGAATGGGTTAGCTTAAGAACATAATTTTCTGGGGTTGACAAAAGATTCAAACCAGACAGTAACTTATAATTGACACTAATATTTGTTTTACCTTGAATATAGCCCTTGCAAGTACATTATAAGTTCATTTGATCCTGACAAAGACCCTGTGAGTTAATACTATAATCCATATTACAAGATGAAAACATGAAGACTCAGAAAGGACAAGTGAAATGCCTGAGGGAATATAGTGGATTATGGTTTTAATCTCAAGTCTTTTGACTTCGAATCCAATGTAATTTCCACTACACCATAATGTCTCTTAATAAAAATAAGCAGAAGAAGATGAATCATATTTTAAAAATGCTTTAAACATTTGCAAAATTATTTGGTTATTTTCCAAATCATAAGCTTCCTTGGTGAATATAATATATAAATGAATTTGCAGCACTTCAATTCACCACTAGCTTTTTAGAAGGAAGCTAATTGTATAAAGGAAAGTACATTTAAACACACTATTGATGCATATAGCATGATTATTCTGATCTTGATGGAGATATTAATACTTGAGGGAACTGTGACCTGTAGATTAGAAAAGTAAGTACTATGGACAGGGACAAATGTGGGTTGTAAGAAAGGTTTCATGAGTAGGACACTGCTCAGTTCTTTTCTCTACTCATAGATGAAACAATTTAAAATCTGATTCATTCATTCATTCATTAAAAGTTTTCTTTCAACTCTCTAATATGTGCTAGTCACACTGTTAGGTGCATGGGACCAAAGATAAATAGAACATTGCCCTTGCCCTTGAGGGCTTTCTGTTGGGGTGGTGGCAGCTGTACAAATAAGCATCAACATTGTTGTATAATTATCATAATGCTGAAGGGGTAAGTGACTAACTTAATCTAGGAGTGTCAGGGAATGTTTTAGAGAAAGTGGTTTTTTAAGCTGATTTTGAAGCTTGAATAGAACTTTGCCTGCTTAAATTGAAGCAGGAAAATTTTCAGTTAGAAATCAGGAAAAACTTCTAAATATTATTTTGAAACTATAGTGGTCTATTAAAGGAGGTAAGTTTTTTTTTTTTACCTCTGAAAGATTTAAAGGTAGAAGATAATCTGCCCAAAGGCAGAGGAACATACTAAATGATCCTTTCAGCGAGGCCTGTTTTAGCTCTGGTGTTTTCCTGATAAATTGAGGACTGATCTTGCAAGCCCAAAGATTTGCAAAATCAGGCAGTAGACATAGTGGAAATCATGCAGTGTACCTAAAACCAATTCAGTAAAAATGCTTCTGTTCCCTTTAGGCTTGGTTTTCACATGAATTTGTATTGGAAGAGAAATTAAGAGTGTTTGTTGTAAGCAGATGTTTATGTGCTCTCAGCTAAGTAATAATAGGAAGCAGAAGAAGGAGGTGGTGCTGGTATGAGGCACTGGGACTCATGCCTGTGCACTTTATAGAAGAATAAGAGGATTGTTGCCTTCTGGTGAATATCTTTTGAAAAAAATATGTGATTGTGTTATAAACACTGAGATATCAAATCTGGAAGAATGCATCAAAATAGAAACTTATAAGGATCACTCTAGTCTGAGGATCGTGAATCTCATTCAGAATATCTTGGTATCAAGGCTCAACTTGCTTTGGAGGGAGTGGATTTCTTAGACTTAGTAGTACTATAAGAGGCAATATAGTATAAGAGTATAGAACCTGGAACAAAACTACCTGGATTGAATTGCTTGTCCTTACTTACTAACAATTGTGTGATTTGGGGCAAGTTTTTAATGCCTTTCATTTCTTTCAGATGTAAAATGAAGAGCATTATCATCAAAAGCATCTACTTTATAAGGTTGTTTGAGTATTAAATGAGTTAATATATATAAGAAAATTAGAATACTACTTGGAATGTGGTAAGTGCCATATGAGTCCAGCCCTTTACAGTGTTTAAAGCCCTCCCTCAGAAATTGAACTTTAAAGCTTAAAGAAAAATCTAAGTTTTGTGCTTGTAATTTTTTAAACTTTATTTTGTACATTTAATAATTGAAAATATAAGCAATTAAAAACTAAAGAGAAAACGCAGTTGAATAAAACCACACATTTCTCAGTTAAATGTACTGGATACATATAAATTTTTTAAAACCATATAATATGTTACACAATATGTTTGGTTCATAGTAACGCAATCATACAGTATTTGTCTTTTTGTGCCTGGCTGCTTGTAATTTTAATGAATGAATATTTATTTTATTAAAAGTCCTTCAAAAAATAGAAGAGATCCACATATTCTAAATGGTTTGAAACCACTGCACTAAGCGCTTACTTTTAACAATAAGTCTTGTCTTCGTCAACCTGTCTTTAGGTCATGCTCGCTAAAGAGCTTCAAACTGGCCACATACAAATATCTTTCTCTACCTTTTGGTGACTAAAGCATCTTTCTCCTTAGACGTTGATGCTATAAAAGACACAATAGTAGCTCTAATAGTAATAATAACTTCCCCTTAAATAACACCTTTTATCTGATGCTACATAGTGGGTATCTCACAGTCACTGGAAAGGGAAATACATAGCTAAGAGATGCTGCAGCTGGAAATAGAATCCAGGGAGGCTGGTCCCTTAAACAAATATTCTTCCTATTGAGGCCTGTTTACCTAGTTCTGATAGGGTGGGGCTCATCTATTCCTGACTTAGTCCTTCAAAGTTAGGGGAAGGCTTGGCACCAGGTTCCCCAGCCTTTTGGTTGATTTGCCAGGCTGCCACACATTCCTGTACTTAAAGACTTAAGTAAAATATTTTGGTATCCAACATGGCTGGGGAAATAGAAGGTTCACAGTCAGTTTATGAAATTCATGCTTACTTTTTCAATGAATTAGAATATGATAAGATGCACCCTACATGGGATTTGGGGAAAAATCACAAAGTGTCTTTCCTTTTCATCATTTGTATGTCAAAAAAATCAGGATAAAATGAACATCTATGGTGCCATCAGGGAGGTGGAGGTGGTAGGAAGGAAACCAAAAATGGGCAGCCAGAAGCAGTCTTGGATGTTGAGAGAAGCCAAGACCACTTTCATTTTTTGAACCTCTTGGCATATTAAAAATGAAAGAAAACAAAAAGAGGCGGGATATACAAATAAGCACAGATTGCCACTAATTTGTATACAATTATCTAGTTTATTAGAATAGTACCCATCATGAGTTTCTCTCTCTCTCTGATAGTATAAGATCCTTTCTGTTTGCAAATCTCAATTCATATCATTCAGCAAAGGGCAAGCCCATATTCCACTATGTTATTCTTTCCTCTATCAGAATTGGAATTAGATCTACTAAAGGTCGCAGAACAAAAACCTGCTGAGTTTAAATAGATATTGGGCAATTTAGATCATGAATGTAACACTTAAACTAATTTGGTACAGACAGACAATACCTGTCCATGCTGTGAATCCAGATGGGGGAAGTTGGAAATCTCAGGAAAGCCCTTGCTGTACCTCACAATAAGGAAAAAGAACCCCAATTCTTTCAGGAGCCAAATCTTCTGAAATAAAGTTTCTGAGGAATCAACCTTTAAAAAGCACAAAATTTAGTGTGGTTTGCTTAAAAATATTTCATTTGCCCTGCATACTTCAGAATCTCATTTCCAGTTTTGTTATTCTCTCTTTCTCTTTAATGGTAATAAAAGTGACATAGTTATCAAACAGGCAACATCAATTATACTGAATCTTCAAATCCATCAAGTAAATCCATTTAACTGAATGCCTAAGTAATATAGCTGCTTGAAAGGTAAACCAAGGGGCAGTTTGACCATTGGCAGTGAAATTGAGGAAGGAAATGAAAGAAGCCTCAATCAGAAGCTAGACTTGGCTTTTGTAAGCAACCATACTTTCCAAAGGTGACTTCTGAACTCCAGTGAATTGTCTGGAGTCCATATAGCCATCCCAGGGTTGATCAGAAACCAGATTCCTGTCAAAACTGAGGAAGTGATCTGGAAGAACTGGAGAGGGAATTTCTTGTTTACTTTTCTTGATTTTTATCAGTGCTTCATCAATGTAATGAAAACAACAAGAACATACTACGACTCAAAATCACCTACAATATCACTATATAACCTATCAATTCTTTTTTTCTCCATTTACCCTTTATATACACACTTACTTTTACAAAGTTGTGAGTGCAAAGAAGATTTTCTTTGATATTCTTGTGTAATCTGTTCTTTATTTAATGTTATAGCAGAAATGGTCTTTCATGTAGTTGTATGTTCCTCATAAGGATAATTTCTAGTGGCTGCACAATATTCCATTAGAGACATTCACCATGATTTGGTTAGTCTATCGTGGGCCATTCAGTTATTTTTTCAAAATGTTTGCTATTATAAATAATGTTGTGATAAACATCTTATTGCATTCAGTTTTTGGAACCTCTTGAATTATTTCCTCAGCATAAATTCTTGGAAATTTAATTACTGGGTCAAAGGGTATTAACATTAAAAAAATTGTGAAGCATACTACCAAATAAATTTCCAAAAAGTATGGGATAATTGATTAATTTCACCACAATCTTGCCAGAACACTGGAAAAGAAGAAACAATAAAATTAAAATGGTAAAATTATTACTGTATTGTTTTAAGTTTAATTTCTTTATTACATCCAAGATTGAACATTTTCCCATATATTTGCTTATTAGTTACATTTTTCCTTGTGGGAACTGCTCCATCTCTCTCATATCCTATAGCCAATCAACTATCAAGGCTTGTTAATGCTACATTTTAATTAGAAATGTTGAAGTTTTACAGAAAAATCATGCAGAAAATACAGTGTTCCCATATAACACCCCTCATATGCACAGATTTACCTATTAATAACACTTTTCACTAGTATGTTATCTTTTACAATTGATGAAACAATATTTCTATAATTACACTATTAACATATGTGCATAGTTCACATTAGGGTTTATTGTCTGTATTGTAAACTCCAGTTTTTTTAAAAAAATTTTATTCTAGTAACATATATACAACCTATAATTTCCCAATTTAACAACATTCAAATATATAATTCAGTGATGATAATTATATTCAGAATGTTGTGATACCATCACCATAACCCATTACCAAATATTTTCTATCACCCCAAACACAGAACCTCAACTAGGCATTAACTCTCCTTTCCCTATGCCCATGCTGGTCCCTGATATACTGTATTATAGTTTTTAACTCTATGAATTTGCTTATTCTAAATATTTTATATAAGTGAGAACATATACTATTTATCCTTTTGTGCCTGACTTATTTCATTTAACATGACGTCTTCAAGGTGCATCCATGTTGTCACATGTATCAGGACTTCATTCCTTTTTAATATTCCATGGTGTAGCAGTTTAATGTTGTTTATGAATTCCAAAAACAGATATTGGATTATGTTTGTAAACTGGTCTGTTCCTCTGGACATATTAGATTATATTGGATTCAGAGGTTTCACTTTTAATTGATTAAATAATGATTAAGGCTTTGATTGGTCCACATCTGTAGGGCATTGAGTCCCTGTACCCTTGGTGGGCAGGGACTCACAAAGAAAACGCACCACAGAGAAGGGAGGTTGGAGTTTTGAGCTGGAGCTCCAGGAAGTAAATATGCAGGAGAAGAACACAGAGAGGCAGCTAGGTGAGGAAACAGAGAAGGTGCCATTAGACATGGCAGAGGTCCCAGGAAGAGAGCCATTTGCCTGATAATTTTTAGCTGCAGAGACCAGAGCCCTGAGCAGCTGAGTCCAGAGAGAAACGAGCCCCAGGAGAGAGATGAGACTTATCCCAGTCTACAGCTATATTGGAAGAAGTTGGGACCATGGAGCCTTAAGAGGAAGAGGGAGGCTGAATCCTTGCAGCCATCGTCAGCCATCTTGCTCCAACATGTGGCAACAGACTTTGGTGAGTAACATGATGTTTTCATAATTGTAGCTTTGTAATAAGTTTTAAAATCAGGAAGTTTAAGTCATCCAACTTTGTTCTTCTTTTTCAGGATGGTTTTGGCTATTCAGAGGCCCTTTCTCTTCAAAATAAATTTGATGATTGGCTTTTCCATTTCTGTAAAGAATGTTGCTTGAGATTTTATTGGGACTACAATGAATCTTTAAATCATTTTGGCTAAAATTGTCATCTTAACAATATTTAGTCTTCCAATCCATAAACACAGAATGACCTTCTAATTATTTAGGTCTATGAATTCTTTTAGTGTTTTGCAGTTTCCCACATATAAGTCCTTGCATCTTTGGTTAGATTTATCCCTAGATATTTGATTCTTTTAGTTGCTATTGCAAATCAATTTTTTTTTCTTGAGAATTTTTATTAGTAGTGAGAAGAGTCACTACTGACTTTTGAGTATTGGGCTTGTACCTCGCCGCTTTGCTGAATTCATTTATTAGCTCTAGTGGCTTTGTTATAGGCTTTTTCAGGCTTTTCTGGATATTGGATCATGTCACTTGCAAGTAGGGAATGTTTTACTTCTTTTCCAATTTGGATGCCTTTTATTTCTTTATCTTGATAGATCTTTATCTGCTCTGGTTAGAACTTTCAGCACAATGTTGAATAATAGTTGTGATAGTGGGCATCATTGTCTTGTTCCTGATTTTAGAGAGAAAGCTTTCTGTTTTTCTCCATTCAGTATGATGTTAGCAGTGAGTTATTCATATATGCCCTTTATCATGTTGTAAAAACTTCCTTCTATCCTAGTTCTCTGAGTATTTTTATCAAGAATGGTGCTGGATTGTGTCAAATGCCTTTTCTTCATTAATTGAGATGATTACAGATTTTTTTATTCCTTTGTTGTATTAATGTGGTGTATCACATATATTGATTTTCCTATATCAATCCACCCTTGCGTAACTGGGATAAATCCCACTTGATCTTGGTATATAAGTCTTTTAATGTATTGTTGGACTTGGTTTGTTAGTATTTTGTTGAGAATTTTGGCACCCATAATAATAACGGATCTTGGTCTGAAATTTTCTTTTCTTGTGGTATCTTTTGCTGGCTTTGTTGATATGGTGATGTGGCCTTCATAGAATAAGTTAGGAATTTATTCCTTTTATTTAGTTTTTTTTGGAAAAGTTTGAACAGGCTTGTAATGTTTGGGAAAATTCACCAGGAAGCCATCTGGTCCTGGACTTTTCTTTTTTGGGAGAGTTTTTTTATTACTGATTAATTCTCTTTACTTGTTAGAGGTCTGTTAAGATCTTCTTCAGTCAGTATAGATATGTTTCTTGGAATTTTTCCATTTTGTCTAAGTTTTAAAATTTGTTAGCATATATTTGTTCATAGAATCCTCTTATAATCCTTGTTATTTCTGTAGGATCAATAGTAATATTTCTCTCTTTCATTTCTGAAATTTGAGTTCTTTGTGTCCTCTCTCTTTTTTTCTTCATTAGTTCAGCTAAAGGTTTGTTAAATTTATTGGTCTTTTCAAAAAACCAACTTTGGTTTGGTTGATTCTCCATATTCCTTTTTATTCTCTACTTCATTTATCTCCACTCTAATCTTAGTTATTTTCTTCCTTCTGCTTACTTTTGATTTAGTTTTTCTTCTCTCTCTATGTCTTCCAGTTGTGGATTTAGATCTCTACTTTGAGATTTTTCTTCTCTTTTAATGTAAGCCATTAGAGCTATACATTTCCTTCTCAGCTCTACTTTTGCTACACCCAATATGTTTTTCCATGTTGTATTTTTGTTTTCATTCTCCTCAAGATATTTCCAATTTTTCCATGTGCTTCTTGTTTGACTCATTGCTTGTTTAAGATTTAATTATTTGGACAACCAGGAAGATAGAGGATTAGAGAGATGAAGGGATCATTTCTCTCCCAGAAAAAATAGCTAGAGGACAGGTAGAGACTATGTGGAGGGCTGCTCTGGGGCTCAGGACACCAGGGAAAGACAAACACAACCAGAATAGAAAGGGGCAAAGGAAAGTAGTCTCAGCTGGCTGAAAAAGCCCATGAGTAGAGCTTCAAAAGCACCAACAGGCACCCATTCCCCCACCTATGGAGCAAATAAAAGCCTGTTGATTGCAGGGGCTGTGGACTGCAGTGGCTATGGACTGAGGGGAATGCAGAGGTCCTCTTCCCAAAGAAAGGAGAGAAGGAAGAATACACTCTACAGAAAATTCAGATTTTGTCCAGCAAACTTGGTCTGCTGCATTTAAGGAGTCTGACACTTCCATGGTGGGTGGGGCTGTGACATTGTTTGCACTGAGAACCTGCAGTGGGCTAAAGATAATTTGCCTTTTCAAACACCCTTCCTATTGCTTTGGGCTGGTTGCTGAAGAGGCAGAGGGAGGGAAGATTGACTGGCTAAGGGTGGAGAACAGCCTCTGAGAATGTTTGTGACACTTGGACAGCCATGAGGACATTGTTTCTGCACCACCCACCAGTCTGAGGAGTTACATTGAATGCATTTCCCTTAGCACCTGGGGTTTGAACTGAGAGGTCTGCTGGCCATACTAGAAAAGTGAAGAAAAGTAAATAAATAAAAGAGGCAAGCAGGTTTCTTTACTACCACCCTCCACAAATCCTTTGGAAACTGGTCTGCACCCCATTATGGGATCCTTAGCCATGGTTTGAGCAGTTAAACAAGGGCAATCCTAAATATCTAGAACAAGTTGAACCAAGAGTCAAAGAACAGTGGTAGCACACAACTAACTAACAGTAAATCCCTAGGCAAGAGAGAGAAACTTAACATCATAATAAATTCAGCATCAGAATCAGATTCTTAGACATCAGCAAAAAATTACAAGCCATATAAAGTTAATGGAAGATATGATTCAGGCAAAGGAATAAAACAAAGCTCCAGATGAGACATATGACTTGAAACAGTTAATCAATGATGTTCATACAAATGTAAATCAAATTATAGAGTTGAAGTACAATACAGTTAAAGAAATAAAAGACATTAAGAGACAATGAGTGAGCATAAAGAAAAAAATTGAAATCTTGGATAGAAAAATAACAGAGCTTATGGGAATGAAGACAATAAGTGACATCAAAAATACAATAGAGACACACAACAGCAGATTTGAAATAATGGAAGAAAGAATCAGCAACATAAAGGAAAGAACAACATAAAATGAAGGGAGAGAACACAGAGAGAAAAGAATGGAAAAATTGAGCAGGGGCTTATACATGTTTTGGGAGTTCCAGAATGAGATGAGAAGGGAAAAGGGTCAGAAAGTGTATTTGAGGAAATAATGGCCAAAAATTTCCCAACTCTTATGAAAGACATGAATATACATGTCCAGGAAGCACAGCATACACCAATTACAACAAATTCTAATAGACATACACCAAGACACATCATATGCAGAATGCCAAATGCCAAAGATAAGGAGAAAATTCTGAAAGAAGCAAGGAAAAAACAAACCATGACATACAAGGGATGTCCAATAAGAATTAGTGAGGATTTTTCTTCAGAAATGATGGAGGTGAGAAGACAGTGGTATGATACAATTAAGGTACTGAAAGAGAAAAACTGCCAGCCAAGAATTCTCTATCTGGTGAAACTGTCCTTCAAATATGACAGTGAACTTAAAATGTTCACAGATAAACAGAAACTGAAAGAATTCATAAACAAGAATCCAGCTCTGCAGGAAACAATAAAGGGAGTTCTGCAATCAGAAAAGCAAAGAAAAGAGAAGAGAGAGAGCCTTGGGAGGGAGTGTAGAAGTAAAGACTATCAGAAAGAATAACCAAAAAGCTAAGATAGACAAAAATAAGATATGATATATGAACAATATGATAAATGAGCTGGACTGGGCAGACATATACATAACATTGCACCCCAAATCAACAGGCTATACAGTGTTCTCAAGTGTTCATGGATCTTTCTCCAGGATCGACCACATGTTGGGCCACAACACAGCTCTCAATAAATTTAAGAAAATTGAAATTATATAAAGTACCTTCTCTGATCATAATGGAATGAAGCTGGAAATCAATAATAAGTAGGAAAGGGAAAAATTTGCAAATATATGTAAGCTAAACAACACACTCCTAAACAATCATTGGGTCAAGGAAGAAATTGCAAGAGAGATTAGCAGATCTCATGATGAATGAAAACGGGAACACAAGTTATCACAACTGATGGGATTCAGTAAAGGCAGTGCTGAGAGGTAAATTTATAGCCCTAAATGCCTATATTTAAAAAGTAGAAAGAGCTAAAATCAAAGATCTAACTGAACAACTGGAGAAACTAGAAGAAGAACAGCAAACCAATCGCAAAGCAAACAGAAAGAAAGAAATAACAAATATTAGAGCAGAAATAAAGGAAATTGAGTACAAAAATCCATAGAGAAAATCAATAAAACAATGTTTAGTTGCCTTGCGGTAACAATTAGAGAACAAAGCAATTTACCATAATTAGATACTATCTGGGAAAAAAAAGTATTCACATTAAGATAAGTTAAAAAGACTTACTTCTTATCGCTAGGGACAACTGTTAACATAGCAATTTTTTTCTGAATTACAAAGAAAATTATTGCACTTTTAAATTGCTCATTATTGCAAATGCAACAAATGGTTCTTGTCCTGAGTTTTCCCCATGTGGCTTTGGGCATGTTTCTTAACCTTTCTCTCTTCTTGTTTCATCTTCTAGGAGGCAGTGATAATAGTCGAGCTACAAGTAGATACAGATGGGTAATTAATGTTTGCAAAGTGCTTTGAGATCCTGGGAAAGAATATGCTTTGCAAATAAAAAAACACAATTTACATAAGATATATTTTAATTATTGCAGTAGGTTTATTCAGACTTTAGACTCAGCAGTGAAAGCTTTTTTTTCCTAATCTTAATTTCACTACATCAAATATGAACATTGTATGTATCTTCATGTTTGTTATGTCTTGAAAAGTGAGGAGGAACAGATAGTTCCATTATTTTCAAGTCCATGAATGGTTTTGTAGCCTGTCTGGAATAAGATCACCATTTGTTTTCTGGTATTGTTTAATCATCCAGGAACCCTCCTGAAGTATAATGGGATTACTCATTTGGGAAACAGATATTTGTCTCTTCATTTTTAGAAATGCTACCTTAAGGTGGAAAGGATCTTATTTAGGCACTGATATCGTGTAAAAGCAGGTGTTTTTCCTTATGTACTTTTTTTTACTACATCAATCATTTTTATTTATGGGTGATTTTTACCTTCTTCTTTATACTTTATTTTAATAAATGTGCCGAAATAACCATGTATTACTTTTAAAATTTAATAGATGCTATTTTGAAAGAAGTCTTTACTTGAAATAATAAAAGAAAATAAAGCAAAATGGGTATTTTATCATTTAAATAATTTAATAAATAGCATACCAGGCTGTCTACCTAGCATGTCCCTATTCTTCTTTCCATACCCAGTTTTTTTAGCTTTATTTAAAATATATATATATATATATTATTTTTAAATGATACTTAGATTACATAAAATGTTATATTAAAAATATAAGGGAATCCCCACACCTCCCACTTTTCTCCACATTGACAACTTCTTTCATTAGTGTGGTAAATTCATTGCAAGTGATGAACACATTTTGGATCATTGCCACTAAGCATGGACTAAAGTTTACATTGTAGTTTACATTCTCTCCCACTCAATTCTGTAGGTTATGGCAGGATATATAAAGTCCTGTATCTGTCATTGCAATGTCATTCAGAACAATTCCAAGTCCCGGAAATGTCCCCATATTATACCTCTTTTCCCCTCTCCCTGACTTCAGCACTTCCAGTGGCCTCTGTCTCCACATCAATGATATAATTTCTTCCATTGCTAGAATCCCAATAAATCTATAGTAGAATACCAGTAAATCTACTCTAGTACATATTTTATTATCCAATCCTGAGGATTCTGGGGTGGTGCTGCCCACTCCACCTATAATTGAGAGGGGGTTTCAATCCTATATGGCTGATGGCTGGACTCTATTGCTTACTGTTGTAGACTCTCTCAGTTCCTTGGTGTGGTTGTTGCCCATCCTCACCTCCTTGTTAGTTGTCCTGGGTGAGTCCAATGAACTGGAGAGTAGGTGTTGCAACTCTGCTGAGGCTCAGGGCCAGCAAGCACATAGAAAGCCCAGAGAGTCAAGTCTCTTGGATGTATACCTACCAATCTCCAACACCAACTATAGATTCAAATAGAAGGGACAGAAGAGGCATGTGTAGAGAAGTAACAACTGAGTCCAACTCTGTCACACTCAAGAGCACAAACTCCAAAGTAGGGCCCACTGGCAAGGCACCAAACTCCAGAGCTATCTACCATGACTGTGGGACCTGGGTGTCTCCAGGGCCTCAGGAGCCCCACTATTTAGGGTAGTATCTACTTTGTCAGTCTATGAGATCCTGCTGAGACGTGCATAAGCATTGCCTCTCTGATGACTTCCCAACTCACTTTGATGTCTCTTAGCCATATATATTCATTTGTCTTTACCTTTTCCCCCTTTTATTCAAGGTCTTTTCTCCAGGTGCATCACCAGCCGGTGCTTGGTAGTAATCACCTGGTGCCAGGAGGCTCATCCTCAGGACTCATGTCCCATGCTGGGGGGAAGGTAATGCATTTATATGCTGAGTGGCTTAGAGAGAGGCCACATTTGAGCAACATGGAGGCTCTCAGGAGGTAACTCTTAGGCACCCCACAACACTAGGCTAAGTTTCAATTTCAAGAGTAAAGTCTCATAAGCATAGTCACCAATATCAAGGGCCCATCAATGGATCAACTTCCTTCACCAGTCATTGCACCTGCACTTTGGGAACTGTTGCTGCTCTATTAGAGAATGTGGCAGAGCTCTCCAGGATGGGAATTCAATATTCTCTCTGTTATTGTATGAATCTCCACCCACTGTGACAATGCCCCGTGAACATTTGAACATATTTATATACCTTATATGTATGCTCAGATGAACTTCCTCCCATGTATCCCCTATCACTGACACCTCACACCAATGATCCTTCCTTGCCCCAGTTGTAACCCTTCTGTGATCCAAAGCTTCTTCAACAATGCAGCCATTAAAATAGCCAAATACAGTTAACAGGAAAATGAAATAATAGGATAGGTTTAAACATAAGAAATAAAATACATAAAAATACAAAAAACTAAAAATAAAACAAAATTAAAAGATTGGGATATTAAAAAATAATGAAAAATATATAAATTTTTTTGACATTTTGCTTTTCATCACTGTAATATCTGTTGTCCTATATGTACAGTGGCATTTTTTTCCATTTATTATGCAGTGTCTTACTTTTTTTTCATTTAGTTTTCAAAGAAGTTTTAGGTCACAGTAAAGTCACATACAGGATACAGGGGACTCTCATATACCCAACACGCTCCCCTTTCCCTCCTTCCCATATTAATACCTTTTTATATGTGGATGGTACCTTTGTTACAACTGATATACAAATAGCTACTAACAATGGCCAATGGTTTACATTATGGTTTACATTTTAGACCATATACTTTTATAAATTTTGATGATATTTAACATAACCCGTGTCCATCATTGCAAGATCATGTAGAACACTTCCATTGCCCACTAAATACCCCCTGTTCGATCTATTCTATTCCTCCCTTCTCCTCCACTCGGGGCCCACGGCGACCCCCTGGCTTCACTCCTTGGATGACAAGATTCATAGTTCTTTGCAACAACACTCAGGTCTTGACACACTGGTTTGTCCTCTCCTATTAGGAACAGCCCATGGTCTCGAGAGAATCCTGCCCCTCTGTTTTGTGAACAAATTGGTCCTCCCCAGGATGTGAGCCCAATTCCTTCCTGCTCATTATGTGGGTCTCCATCCACTGATATAACACATTATGACAAAATGATCATTCACACACTCCCTAGAAGCCTGCTTCAGGTGCCCCCTGTCCTGAATGTCCCCCATCCAACACACTGAACCAGGAACCCTCCCTTGTCATATTGCCATAAGAGCATTCCTAAGTTTGCACTTTCAACCACAAATCCACCAATCTCCAGTGTTCACCTGATCCCTCTCCCAACCCTCCCCCCAGTTCCCTGGACCTTCCAAACCATTCTCCCCAATCTCCCCACCTGTCAAACCTGCACCACCCAACCCAATAATATCACTACCCTCCTGTCATATCCCTTCAATGCTCAACTACACACTTTCACTTTACCATAGATTTCATCCATATAGGTGTTGGCTTCCAACCTTCTTCTCCCTTTCCAGCTCCTGTAAACCTATCTTCCAGACAATAGCTCCCTGAATCTGCTCAGTTTGCTTGATTCATATCAGTGAGGTCATGTAATGTTCACCCTTCAATTCCTGGCTTGCTTCACTCAACATAAGGTCCTCAAGATTTATCCATGTTATCCTGTTTGTTAGCACCATATTCATTCTTACAGCTGAGTAACATTACATTGTATGTATTTACCACATTTTGTTTATCCATTCATCAGTTGATAGGCATTTGGGTTGATTCTAACTTTTGGCAATAGTGAATAATGCTCCTATGAACATTGGTGTGCATATACCTGTTTTTGTGTTTGCTTTCAATTCTTCTGGGTATATATATCTAGCAGTGGAATTGCTGGATCATATGGCAGTTCTATAGTTAGTTTTTTGAGGAACCTCCAAACTGTCTTCCACAATGGCTGGACGATTCTACATTCTCACTAGCAGTGGATGAGGGTTCCCATTCATCCATATCCTCTCCAACATTACTCTGTTATTTAATAGCTGCCAGTTTAATGGTTTTAAGATGGTATCTCATTGTAGTTTTGATTTGCATTTCCCTAATATCTAGTTATGTTGAACATCTTTTCATGTGCTTTTTAGCTATTTGTATTTCTTCCTTGGAGAAGTGTCTTTTCAAGTCACTTGCCCATTTTTTAAATGGGTTGTTTGTTTTTTTATTTTTGAGGTGTAGGATTTCTTTATATATGCTGGATATTAAGCTCCTATCAGATATATGGGTGCCAACTATTTTTTTTCCATTGGGTAGGCTGCCTTTTAACTTTCTTGATAACATCCCTTGAGGTGCAAAAGTTTTTAATTTTGAGGAGATCCCATTTATCTATTTTTTCTTTCACTGCTCGTGCTTTGGATGCGAAGTTCATGAAACCATTTCCATTATAAGGCCCTGTAGATGCTTCCCTCCATTATCTTCCAAGGTCTTTATGGTCTTGGCTCTTATATTTAGATCTTTGATCC
Source organism: Tolypeutes matacus (assembly GCA_026826555.1). NCBI lineage: Eukaryota > Metazoa > Chordata > Mammalia > Cingulata > Chlamyphoridae > Tolypeutes > Tolypeutes matacus. Next base: position 177,201 of record JAKSZT010054494.1, on the reverse strand, counting down.
ATCTTGAGTTGATTTTTCTGTAAGGTGTGTGATTGTGTTCCTCTCTCATTCTTTTGGCTATGGATATCCAGTTCTCCAAACATGATTTGTTGAAGAGGCCATTCTCTCCCAGTTGAGTGTGCTTGGTGGCCTTGTAAAATATCAGTTGACTGAATATGTGAAGCTCTATATCAGAACTCTCAGTTCAGTTCAATTGGTCGGTATGTCTATCCTTGTGCTAATACCATGCAGTTTTGACCACTGTAGTTTTGTAGTATGTTTTTTGTTTGTTTGTTTGTTTGCTATAAACAAACACCTTTAATTATGGAACTCTTTTTACATTACATCAATATTCAATCTGGCATTTAGAACCAGCCAGTGTCTCTGCTGCAAATTCTATTTTGATGGTCACAATAACTTGACCAGGCAAACATTCTCACTGAAATTTTGAATAGACATCCACAGCTTGAAATTTGTTCTAAGTGACAGAGTTTGAAACTGTAGTGTGATTACTCCAATTTCATTTTTCTCTTTCAATATGTCTTTGGCTATTTGGGGCCTCTTACCCTTCCAAATAAATTTTGTAGTTAGTTTTTCCAATTCAGTAAAAAATGCTGTGTTGATTTTTATTGGGATTTCATTAAATCTGTAGATTAGTGTGGGTAGGATGGGCATCTTAATGATGTTTATTCTTCCTATCCATGAACAAGGAATATTCTTCCATTTATTTAAGTCTTTGATTTCCTTTAACAGTGCTGTGTAGTTTTCTGTGTATAAGTCATTTACAACTTAATTTTATTTCTAGGTATTTGATTCTTTTAGTTACTATTGTAAATGGGTTTTTTTTCCTTGATTTCCTCTTCAGATTGCTTGTTATTGGTGTACAGAAATGCTACTGATTTTTGAGCATTGATCTTATAGCCTGTGACTTTACTGAACTCATTTATAAGTTCTAGAATCTTTGTTGTAGATTTCTCAGGGCTTTCTATGTATAGGATCATATTGCTGCAAATAGTGAAATTTTGACCTCTTCATTTATAATTTGGATGCGTTTTATATCTTTTTCTTGCCTCGGTGCTCAAGCAAGTACTTCTAAGACAATGTCAAATAGGAGTGGTGATAATGAGCAACATTGTCTTGTTCCCGATCTTAGAGGGAAAGCTTTTAGGATTTCACAATTATATATGATGTTAGCTGTGGGTTTTTTATATATACCCTTTATCATGTTCAGAAAGTTTCCTTCTATTCCTATCTTTTGCAGTGTTTTTAGCAGGAAAGGGTTCTTTACTTTGTCAAATGCTTTTTCTGCGTCTATAGTGATGATCATGTGATTTTTTTCTTTCGATCTGTTTATGTGGTGTATTACATTGATTGATTTTCTTATGTTTAACCATCCTTGCATACCCGGGATGAAACCCACTTGGTCATGGTGTATAATTTGTTTGATGTGTTGTTGAATGTGATTAGCAAGTATTTTGTTGAGGATTTTAGCATCTAGGTTCATTAGAGAGACTGGTCTATAATTTTCCTTTCTTGTGGCATCTTTGTTTGGCTTTGGTATTATGGTAATGTTGGCATCATAGAATGACTTAGACAATGTTCCTTCTGCTTCTATTTTTTGGAAGAGTTTAAGCAGGATTGTTGTTAGTTCTTTCTGGAATGTTTCATAGAATTCACCTGTGAAGCCGTCTGCTGTTAGGCTCTTCTTAGTTGGGAGATTTTTGATGACTGATTCTATCTCTTTACTTGTAATTGCTCTGTTGAGTTCATCAATTTCTCCTTTCATCAATGTAGGCTGCTTGTGAGTGTCTAGGGATTTGTCCATTTCTTCTAAATTTTCCTTCTTGTTAGCATATAATTTTTCAAAGTATCCTCTTATGATACTCTTTATTTCTGTCGGTCAGTGGTGATATCTTCTTCCTCATTTCTTATTTTATGCATTTGCATCTTCTCTCTTTTCTTTGTTAGCCTAGCTGAGGTTTTGTCACTTTTAAAGAGTACTGTCCAGGTATTTTGTAAAATGTCACTCAATTTGGGTTTGACTGATGATTTTTCAATTAAGCTGGAGTTATGAATGTTGGGGAAGAATACCAAATAGGTGATGTGTCCTTTCCATTATGTCATGTCAGGGAGTATATAATATTAATGTGACTTATTGTTGGTGATGCTAACCCTGATCACTTGGCAAAGGTCCCTCCCTTTTTAAGAATGTACCTGTATAGTGCATTGGTTAGGTGAGTAGTTAACTGATCAGACAATACTCAAAGAGCACTTAGCTGATTACCTGACATTCAGAAAATTTTCATTTATTCACTCATTCATTCATTCAAAAACATTTATTTATTGAGTCAGCCAATGCAGCCAATGCACCAAGGATATTTATAAATTGATCTATCTAGTAAAGAAATAGTTATCTAAAGGTCATTATGTATAAGGTAGAGACTAGGGTGAGGTAAGTGAGGCACTCATTTTGAGTGCAAACTTTATTAGGAAAAAATTCAGTAATTAAGTAAGATATATTAAGTAATAAGACAAAATTTTAATACAATATTAAAATATCAAAATTATTGCAAAAATCTATGATGATTAAATTATCAAAATTTTAAGTAAAGACAGGATCACTATGTGTCAAGTAATGTTCTAGGCACTACAACATTGAGCTAGACAAAAAAAATTCTGGTCTTCATTGAACCTACATTTTATTAGGGAAGATCAGAAGTAAATAATTGCTTGCCAAAATAAATTTTAAAATTATTTTTAAACAACAAAGTTAATGACTGATAAGTGAGTTACATCGTTCTTGATAAAATTGGCATTTCTCAGAATTTTGCCACTTACCAACTGTGTGACCTTGGGCTAGTCATTTTACTCTAAGCCCCAGTTTCCACAGATGTAAAAAGGAAAGCAATGATAGTGAGGTTTCTGTGAAGATAAAATGAGATGCTACATATGACATGCTAGTGCAGGACCTGGAACATAGTAAGTATTCCATTTTGGGCAGCTATTTTTCTATTCAAACCCCCTAAAGTAGTTCATTTGAACATCCTTGCAAAAAACACCCCTTCCAATAATATAGTCACCCAGCAATCATATAATAAATGCTAAAAAATAATGGCTTCTGGTATTATTATTGCCTAGAAGTGCATGATGGGTCCCAACTATGGGCACTTCTAGAGTTTTCCTTTAAGAATTGTCAAGAACTGTAACAGATCTCAGTTTTTATCCCACTTGCAAGCTGCTACAGTTGCATAGATGCTGTAAAAAGACATAGAATTCCTTCGTCTGTGACAAAGGGTTTTATTACTCATAGCAAAAACAATAGTCAGAGTAAAAACATTTTCATCAGCAAGTCTCTGAAACACAATTCCCACAGGAAAACATGGATTAGGCTAAATGATATCTGCACATGCAGTGGGTTGCATACAGGAGCGAAAAGCTGAGTTTAAGGAATCTGATTTTTTTATAATGGGCAGAAAGTATGCCTTACCTTTTTTCCAGAAGGAGACATTATCTCTATCTTTAAAGTTGTTCACTATGCAAATATCCTTGGAAAGGTAGTCCAGAGCAAAGATAAACAGTTTGTTTCCTCCTTAGATGTGCAGAAACACAAAGTACCCATGGGGAATTGTGTCTTAACAGGAAGTAGCACAGATCTGCCAGATCTTATCTGCCCCACCAGGAAAGGTGATTTAAGCCCCAAAGGCAGGCATTTCCTAATTCAGTATCTTGTACTCTGATCTGTCTTGAAGGTCTGCTTATGCTATTATGTAGATCTCAGATTCTTTAGATGTCAGTCTGATCTCTATTCCAGAACAGGACCTACTGTGCACTTGGTACTGATGTGAATCCTACCGATATTTTGAGACTTAATTTCTACTTGAGCCAAATCTAACTCCATGGACTCCTGCTATGGCTTCCTTACTTGGATTCTGAAATTGGTCTGCCTTTTCCAGTTTGAACCAATGCCTTGGACTTGATCTCAGATTTGTTCTCAAGATTGATTTATGGATTGTATCTTTGGTTTAGAGAAAGGTTTTTAGGGTACCTCAAATCATATATGTAAGTAGTCAACTATTTTGCCTTTGTGTGGGGTCTGGCGCCACAGAGCTAAAGAAGTCTCCTCTTTAATTGAACCATTTTTTTGAATGTATAAAATATATATGCAGATACATATCATAAGATACAGGGATCACAAATGCAAATGCTAGAGTTGTCATTTTTAAAAGCGTTTCCATTTTCCCCTGTTTGCATTTAAAGTCAGGTAATAAACTTTTATTTTCGACTAAACTTAAGTGGTTTTTAGACTTATGCCAAAGGCTAAGTCACAATGAAAGTTAGAATTAAATTCATTTACTTTCTTCTGGGTTACTGAAAAGGGAAAATATCTTTTGGGTCTTTTCCCTAGTAGGTGTATCTTTGAAGGTCCACTATCCATCTTCAGCATGAAACAGTGATGAGCTTGAGACATTTATGCTCAGGATAAAAAAAGGGCAGAATTATTTGGTCAATTTTGCACAAATAAGAGTCAGGATACTACAAGTGACTTTTTAACCTATTTCCCTGAAAAATTGCAGAGGGTAGAGTGTCTCTATGGAGTGGTGGACACGGTTAGCTTCAACCTGTTGCTAATGATATAATGAAATTATTAGAGATTCTCGGTCCTACTCCTTACATAGAGCATCTTTTTTTATTTTGCAAAAATAAAAAACTTACAGGAAAGTTACAAACATAATACAAAAATAATGCAGTGATCTCCAATATACCCCTGTGTAGATACCTATATTTACCAACTTTTAAAAATTTACCATATTTGTTATATCTATATGAATGTCTATTTATCAATCTATCTTTAATCATCATCATCTCTCTATCAACTTTTTCTTAAACATTTGAGAGTAGGTTAGATACCTCATGCTCCTTTACCATTTAAAACTTCCATGATATTCTCTGCAACCATGGTTATTCACTTAAATAACCACATCAAGTACAATAACCAAGTTTAAGAAATTTAGCTTTGATATAAAACATACAAAGTATATTCCAATTTTTCAACTGTCACAATAATATCCTTTTGGGCATTTACTCCTCCATTAGTAGATTCAGTCAAGGACCATGCACTGCATTTCACTGCCATTGTCTCTTTATTCTATCCTTCTTTTTAAAACTGTGGCAACATATTTACAACAAAATATTCCCATCTCAACTACTCCCAAACATACAATTTGGTACCATTAATAACACTCATAATGTTGTGCTACCATTGCCACCATTCATTACCAAAACTTTTCTACCAGTCCAGAAGCCTACATCCATTGTTAATTAATTACCCATTCCCTTTCCCCCTGCAATTGGTAACCTATCTTCTACTTTCTGTCCCTATGAATTTGCATATTCTAGTTATTTCATATAAGTGTAATCATACAATACTTGTCCTTTTGTGTATGGATTAGTCCACTCAACATGATGTTTTCAAAGTTCAGTTATATTATAGCATGTATCAGAAGTTCATTTCTTTTAATGGCTGAATAAATATTCCATTTTATGTGTATACCACATTTTGTTTATCCATTCATCTGTTAATGGACATGGGTTGTTTCTATCTTTTGGTCAATGCAAAGAAAGCCATGGTGAACATCAGGGTGTAAGTATCTGTTCTAGTCTGTGCTTTCAATTCTTGTAGGAGTACACCTAGAAGTAGGATTGCCAGGTCATATGGCAATTCTATGCTTAACTTTCTGAGGAACAGCCAAACTGTTTTCCATAGTGGCTGTACAATTTTATAATTCCACTAACAATGAATGAGTGTTCCTATTTCTCCACATCCTCTCCAACACTTGTTATTTTCTTAAAAAAAAAAAAAAGAACCATTCTAGTAGGTGTGAAAGGATATCTAGTGGTTTTGATTTGTATTTCCCTAGTGGCTAATGATGTAGGTCTTTTCATATACTTTCTGGTCATTTGTATATCTTCTTTGAAGAACATCTATTTATGCCTTTTGCCCATTTTTAAATTGGTTCTTTGTCTTTTTGTTGTTGAATAGTAGGATTTCTTTATATATTCTGGATCTTAAACCATTATCAGATATGTGGTTTCCAAATATTTTCTCCAGTTGTGTAGGTTGTCTTTTCACTTTCATGATAAGTCCCTTGATGCCCAAAACTTTTTAATTTTGGTGAAGTCCCATTTATCTATTTTTTTGTTGTTGTTGCTCATGCTTTTCATGTAAAGACTAAGAAACCAATTGCTTAATATAAAGACCTGAAGATGTTTCCTTGTGTTTTCTTTTAGGAGTTTTATAATCTTGCTCCTTATATTTAGGTCTTTGATACACTTTGAGTTAATTTTTGTATATGGTGTGAGGTAGGAGTCCGACTTCATTCTTTTGGTATGGATATCCAATTTTCCCAAAACCGTTTGTTGAAGAGAATATTTTTTCTATTAGCACTAAGAGGTTTGTTGCAGATTTTTCAGTATTTTCTATATATAGGATCATGTCATTTGCAAATAGGGGATTTTTTACATTTTCCTTCTGCCCCTTTCTTTTTTCTCCTTCTAAGACTCCCATAATGCATATATTGGTACACTTGATGTTGTCCCACTGGTCTTTTGGACTCTGTTCACTTTTTTAAATTCTTTATTCTTTTTCCTCTTTAGGCCAAATAATTTTAATTATCTTGTCTTTTAGTTAACTGATTCTTCTATGTGCCAGCTCTGAAATGCTGTGGAAATCTTCTAAGGAATTTTTCATTTCAGTTGTTATATTCTTCAACTCCAATATTTCTGGTTGGTTCCTTTTCAGTATTTCTCTTTATTGAGATTCTCACATTATTCTTTCACCATTTTTCTAATATCTTTTAGTTATTTCTCCATGTTTTCCTTTATCTCCTTGAGTATACTGAGGATCATTTTTTAATTCTTTTTTTTTCCTGTTATATCTAAGATCTTGTCTTTTTTTTTTCATTGTAAACTCTTGGATTTAGTCCAAGAATTGTGTGTTCCTTAAGTTTTTATCCAGATTATGATGATAGAGATTTCATTGTGTGCCAGGAGCTAACAACAACAACAACAGAAAACACATTAACACACACACACAACTTTCACAGTCTTTTCAAATTGCCTCTGCATTACTGGTATTCTCCTTCAGAGTTTAGGCTTTCTGTCAGACCATCCCAAGGTGTACATGAAGTGCAGATTCTCTCCATCTTTTCTGAGCCTGCATCTTGTTCTGGGTTTGTGCTTACTCATTTGTGAAAATCCTCCCTTTTTACAGGAATTTGAATTCCTTCTCTCTATGAAATAGACTTTCTCCTCTCCCAGGTACTCTATTGTGTATGTATATATATATATATAAATTTATTTTTATTGTGGATAAAAATCAAAATTCTCACAATACATACAAACATTTGCAAAATGATATATAAATATATATGCACATATGTGTATTTGCTTACAAAAATGTTATTTATATATATATATATACATGTATTTTAAGAGGTGCTTAGATTACCCAAAAAATTACACGGAACCCACTGGGATTCCCATGTTGCCTATTGTGCAGGTGATCCTTTGTCCAAAGCATCTTTGACTTAATTATTTTCTTACACTGCTTTATCTTTCCTCACGTTGCTTCTACCTGCAAGTCAAGTTGTGGTAGGGAGAGCCTGGGAAGACTTTCCTTGTTCAGTATTTCAAGCTGCCTTTAGATAGATTACCACTGACATACAGTCACCCTATGCCTTATTTTGCTAAAAGTTGCCAATGCTAAGCATCAAAAATGGGTTGGCTTTTTTAATGGGACTTTGATTAGGGGAAATTTTTACAGTTCCAAGGCTGTGAAATGTTCAAATCAAGGCATCAGCAGAGATTCTTTCTCACCAATGTCAGCTACTGCTGATCTTGACACCCCACCATGTGGCAAGACAAGATGGCAGCTGATCTCTTCTGAGTTCCCTCCCTTTCCCTCAAGGCTCACAGCCCCCAAGAGCTCAGCTGTGTGCAATCAGGCATATGATTTGTCTCTTTCTGAGCCTCCTATCTCAGACTCTGCTGCTCTGCTTTCTCCCTAAGCCCAGCTTTGGGTGATCAGGTATACGGTAGGGCTCTTAGTCTTCAGCCTTGAGCTGGTCATAGGCCCAGCCTCTTGGGGGCTTTGTGCCTCAGCTTTGGCTACCAGCTATCCTTGAGTCCTCTCTCACATGGCAGCATCAGAATGTCAGCCTCCTATTCTGTGTGTCTTCTTTCTCTCTGTGTCTCTGTTTATATAAGATTCCTGTAAGAGGGCAGAGATCTCACCCAAGGCATGCTTCACTGACATAGTCCAATCAAAAGTGACCTAATCAAGTGATCTAATTAAGGGCCCTTCACAGGATATAATCCAATCAAAGGGTTTCACACCCACAGGAATGGATTATTTAAAAAACATGATCTTTTTTTTGGATTCAACAAATTCAAACTGTCACACTCCACTTTGCACATAGGGGTTACTCTGCTTCCACTGAATCAGGGTCAGGAACTCATATGGGAACACAGGTTTATTCCACATCATGATGGTGAGGGGTTTGGGGAGCAGCCAGAAAGGGTGCCATGATCTTTTCCCTTTCTTTTTAAAAACTGTTTCCTTGTTTAAGCACTCACTCAGTTACTGCAATGCCTTAACTCTTCAAGAGTTTTGTGTCAGTATTTGATAGTCATTCAAAGATTCTGTGGAGGAACAGAGCCCTGGAGCATCTTATGATGTCATCTTGTTCTACCATAAACCCCCATTTGGATTTTAAATTCCGTATTAATTATTATTGTTTCTAGTAGCCAAATATTGACTTAGATTTATCCAGTAGCTTTTTATTCTTTTCTGAGTTTCTGTCTGTCCATGTGAGATCATTTCCTTTTATCTGAAGAACTCTTTTTGGTGTGGGTCTGTTGGTAACAAAATCTGTTTAGTGTAGAAATGTCTTCATTTTGCCTTCAATTTTGAAAGCTAATGATTTCTTGGGGGGTGGTAAAGAGCTATAGGTTCACTGATATCTTCTTTCAGTACTTTAGACATATTGTTGCATTCTCTTCTGTCTGCTATCATATGCTGAGAAGTTGCCTGGGAATCTTATTGTTCATTTGAAGACAATGGTTCTGTTTTCATCTCTGGGTACTTTTAAGATTTTATTTTCCTTCCATTTTCAGCAGTTTTATTATGTTATTCCTAGACTGAGTTCCTTTGTATTTGTTTCTGTTTGGTGTTTGTATCACTTCCTGACACTTTGGCTTGATGACTTTAATCAATTTTTAAAAATTCTTTGTTATCACCCCTTTGAATATTTACTCTGTTTAATTCTCTTTATCTTCATTCTGTGAAACAGTAAGTATATCAAATTAGACCTTTGTAAATCGTATGCTTTATGTCTTATATTTTTGTATATCACATTTTTTATTCTCACCATGATTTGGCCTTCATATTTTCGAATTTAACTCTTGTTGCACTAATCCTTTGTTCAGATTTATCCAATTACCTGTTTAATCTACTTGTGATTGAGTACTAGATATTGTGTATGAAAAATTGTAGAAGGTCTGTATAATGTGATATTCTTTCAGAAAGGATTAATTTTATTTTCTTAAACAGCCAGAGTAGGGGCTGATCAACATAATCCAATCAGGGGCTGAGTTGAATAAAGGCTGAATTTCCAACTTTATAAAGCTAATTTACTTCTGGTTTGCCTTCACACATAGAGTCTTTCTCTCAAATTGTCCCAGTTGAGCCTGGTGAGCTTATCAGAGCTCCTCCTTCTTTGGGGGCCTTGAACTCCAATTTTTATCTATGTAGCTTTGTTAAAAAGATGACAAATTCACTGAGCTTTACAACTGCTTTCTGATTAACTTATTGGTTTCTAACCCTGTACGGCTTAAGAATCAGCAAATATCTCAAGGAAAATAGGTGTGCAGAATATTGGAATTTCCTCAATGAACTTCTCTTTCTCTTGGATCCTAACCACATCAAATACTGACTGCCTTGGAAGCTCTTTGAAGCCTTCAGACAAATTTTCTTTTATATTTTATCTAGATTTTCTGGTTGCTTTTGTGAACAGTTACTTCACAACATGCTACTCTGTCATAGAAGCAGAAGTCATAAGTTATACTTAAATGTCTGCATTTTAATGAAGTATGAAAGAGCCCATATTCTGTGAAGAATAGCTATTGAATAAATGTGCAAAGAGTAGTTGGGGTTATCTTGTTTATTATGGGTTTATTTTTGGTGGAGTTTCACCAAATAGATGTTATACCAAAAGCATGTGTTTTCCTGCTGCACTTAGCTCAAAGTAACCTAAGATTCACAATTAGTTTATTAAAATTTACATAAAGTGCAAAACCCCAAAGCTTTCAAAAACTATATCACTCAATTTACAATGGAAAATCTAAGGCTAAATAGTCATGTTAATGGAATTCCATTATAAACTTATTTTGATGTATGTAGAAGAATTATTCTTGCTTAACACTAGGCATTGTCTAGATTTGGTGATTTGTAATTTTACTTGTTAAAACTTTAAAATATACACATTTCTGTATATTTATGTATGTGAAAATACTTAGATTAAAAAAACATAAGTAAGTTGGTAGAAGCAGCTGCCATAACTCCAAATTGTAGTCTTGCATACAATTGGGCTTAAAGAAGTTTATATTATGGTTGAAGTAACAGAAAATCAAGAAAAAATAGCTTAAGACAAAATGGACTTAATTGGCCCATATAACTACAAAGCCCAAGAGTGGATTCTGGTTTGAGTCCCATCTGGATCAAGGGAATCACAAGATGTCAGGTGTTTGCCTTTTTTTCCATCTTTAAAATAAGTTGCCCTTTGATGCTGGTTTCCTTTTTTAGGAAGGATTTTTCTGTACAATAGGAAAGGTGGTTCCAAGGCTGTTCTTAATGTTTTGTAACCCAAACAGAAAAGAAATACTATTTCTTCTATTGTTTCTAAATCATATATTATGGAAAGACACTGATTGGCATAGTTTGAGACATGGTACCAACCATAGACCAATCTGTGAGGATTTGGTACTATAATTGGCTGAACTTTGATCATATGACCATTTTTGTGGTCAGGGAAGAAGATCACTGTGATTGATAGCCCTAACATGATTAGATAGGAAATGGAAACTGTTTATTATACTTGCATCCCCTAAAGTTTTCTGAGGAATACTTCTTGAACACTCTGGAATTATCTAGGAACAATATGTCATCATAGGTCTAGAAGAGGTATTCAGGAAGTTCTAGTGCCTTATTTTTCCCTGTGCTTAGTTGTTGGGCTGCATTTTGGTGGTTCTTAATGTGCTTGAGGTTTTTTATTTGTTTTTTTAAGCTTATATGTGGTATATTTTTTCTATACACCCCCTATTTTTAACATCATTTATTAGTATTGTACGTTTGTTATACTTCATGGGAGAAGCCTCTCATACATGAACTGTTAATGACAGTCTGTCATCTACCACATAGTTCACTGTGTTATGAAGTCCCATGCCTTGTACCTTCTATTCAAAGTGTACACTCAGTGGCTCTCAGTTTCATCACATAGTTGTACAGTCATTGCCTCAGTAAATATTTGGATGTTTTCCTTAGTCCAAAAGAAAAAAATCCCATGCCCCCTATAATTGATACTTAGCATTGATATAGTACCTTCTTTTACATGGATGCAAATACATGTACCTTCTTTTACATGGACTATAGTTAACAACAGTTACATAATGTTGTTAACTATAGTCCATAAGTTACATTAATTGTATTTTTCCCATACATCACCATATTCTTACCACCTTGCAATAGTGATGTATACATTCTAGATCATAGAAGAACATTCTTGCATTTGCATTATTAATCACAATCCTCATCTACCTCTGGGTTCACTATTTTTATTCAATCCCTAGATTATTCTTTAGCTTCTTTCAATTGACATTTACATCTATAGACTATCTCTTTCAGACACAATCACATTTATAAACCAGCCATGTTAGTTATATTCATTATAATGTGTTACTATCACCTCTATCCATTTCCACACTTTTATAGTAAAGCTTATTAAAAATTCTACATACATAAGTACCCTTTCTCAGTCCTCATCCTACCTCCTAGTAACCAATACTCTAGATTTTAACTCCATGTGTTTATTCTTCATGTTTAGTTCATATTAGTGAAACCATTCAATATTTGTCCTTATATGTCTGGCTTATTTCACTGAGCATAATGTCCTGAAGGTTCATCCATGTTGTCATATGTGTCTTATTTCATTTTATTTTACAGCAGCATAGAATTCCATCATATGTACATACCACATTTTATTTATCCATTCATCAGTTGATGGACACTTGGGTTATTTCCAAATTTTAGCAATTGTGAACAACACCACTATGAACATCGGTGTGCAAATGTTTGTTCGCATCCCTGTTTTCAGTTCTTGTGGAAATATTTCTAGTAGAGGGAATGCCAGATTTTAAGGCAGTTCTATATTTAGCTGCCTGTGGAACTGCCAAACTATCTTCCACAGAGGCTGCGCTATTGTACATTCCCACCAACAATGAAGGAAGTGTTCTTATTTCTCCACATCCTTTCCAGCACTTGTAGTTTTCTGTTTTTTTTTTTTTTTTTTTTTTTTTTTTTTTGGATAATGGCCATTCTTTGAGGTTTGAGATGATAGCTCATTGTAGTTTTGATTTGCATTTCCATAATAGCTAGTTTTCAGTTCTTCTGAATATATTCTTAGTAGAGGAATTGCTGGATCATATGGCAGTTCTATATTTAGCCTCCTGAGGAACTGTTAAACTGTCTTCCACAGAGGCTGAACCATTTTACAATCCCACCAACAGTGAAGGAGTGTTCCTATTTCTCCATATCCTCTCCAGCACTTATAGTTCTCTGTCTTTTTAATAGTGGCCATTCTCATAGGTGTGAAATGATATCTCATTGTAGTTTTGATTTGCATTTCTTTAATCATGAGTGATGTGGAACATTTTTTCATGTGCTTTTTTGCCATTTGTATATCCTCTTTGGAAAAATGTCTAAGTATTTTGCCCATTTTTCAATTGGATTGTTTGCTCTTTTATGGTTGAGTTGTATGATCATTTTATATGGAAATCAAAGCATTATCTGATATGTCTTTTCTAAATATTTTTTCCCATTAAGTAGGGTACCTTTACACCTTCTTGACAAAGTCTTTTGAAGTACAAAAGTGTTAAGTGTGAGGAGGTCTCATTTATTAATTTTTTTATTCATTGTTTGTGCTTTGCATGTACAGTTTAAGAAACCAACATTTAACACCAGTTCTTGAAGATGTATCCTACATTTTCTTCTAGTAGTTTTATTTTCTAGCTTTTATGTTTAGTTCTTTGATCCATTTTGAATTAATTTTTATATAAGGTGTTAGATAAGGGTCCTTCTTCTTCCTTTTGGATATGGATATCCAGTTCTCCCATCACCATTTTTGAATAGGCTGTTCTGACCTATCTGGATGGGCTTGATAGACTTGTCAAAAATCACTTGACTATAAGTGTAAGGGTCTGTTTCTGAACACTCAGTTTGGTTCCATTAGTCTATATGCCTATCTTTATGCCAATACCATGCTACTTTTACCACTGTTGCTAGGTAATATGATTTAAAGTCTAGAAGTAACAGGCCTTCAACTTTGTTTTTCCTTTTTAAGATGTTTCTGGTTATTTGGGGCCCCTTGCTCTTCCAAGTAAATTTAATAATTGACTTTTCTATTTTTTAAAAAAATTGGCATTAGAAATTTTTATCAGCATTGCATTGAATCTGTAAATAAATTTGGGCAGAATTGACATCTTAAAAATATTTGTTCTTCCTATTCATGATTCTGGTGTGTCCATCCATTTATTTAGAATGATTCTTTTAGCAGTGTATTGTAGTTTTCTGAGTACAGGTCCTTTATGCTCTTGGCTAACTTTATTCATAAATATTTGTTTCTTTTAGTCACTATTGTAAATGGATTTTTTCCTGACTTCCTCCTAAGATTGCTCTTTACTAGTGTATAAAAACAGTACTGATTTTTGCATATTAATCTTGTATCATGCCAGTCTGCTGTACTTGTTTCTTAGCTGTAGGTGTTAGTTGTAGTTTTCAGGAGTTTCTTGTTATAGCATTATATCATCTGCGAATAGTGAAAATTTTACTCCTTCCTTTCCGATTTGGACACATTTTATTTATTTTTCTTGCCTGATGCTGTAGCTAGAACAGGGGTGACAGCGGACATCTTTTTCTTGTTCCCAAGCTCAGTGGGAAATCTTTCAGCCTTTCGCCATTAAGCACAATACTAGGCATGGATTTTTCAGGTATGTCCGATATCATGATGAGAAAGTTTCCTTCAATTCATATATTTTGGAGAGTTTTTATCGAGAAAGGATGCTGTATTTATTCAAATGCCTTTTTCTGTGTCACTGAGATGATCATGTGATTTTTCTTCTTCAATTTATTAATGTGATGCATTATGATGCTTGATTTTCTTGTGTTGAACCCCCCTCTTGCATGCCTGGGAAAAAAACCCATTTGGTCATGATAATAATTCTTTTAATGTATTGTTGGATTTGATTAGAGGATATTTTGTTGGGGATTTTTGTATCTATATTTATTTTGAAATTGGGTTTATAATTTTCTTTTTTCTAATATCTTTATTTGGATTTGGTATTAAGGTGATGTTGGCATCAAATAAAGAGTTTGGTAGTATTCTCTACTGTTCAATTTTTTGAAAGATTTTGAATAAGATTGGTATTAAATCTTTGAATGCTTGGTAGATTTCACCTGTGAAGTCATCTGGTCCAGGCCCTCTCATTTTGGAGAGGTTTTTGATAAGTGTTGCAATCTCTTTACTTGGATATGGACAGTGTAGGTTGTTTGTATGTTTCTAGGAATTTGTCCATTTTGTCTATATTTTTTATTTTGTTGGTGTACTATTGTTTAGAGTATCCTCTTATGATTTCTTTTATTTCTGTGGGGTCATTTGTAATGTCCCCACTTTCATTTCTGATTCTATTTGTATGTATCATCTCTCCTTTTCCCTTTGTCAGTCCAGCTAAGGGTTTGTCAACTTTGTTGATCTTCTCAAAGAACCAACTTTTGGTTTTGTTAATTTTCTCTATTCTCAATTCTATTTTATTCTCAATTTCATTTATTTCTGCTCTGTTCTTTGTTCTTTCATTCCTTCTACTTGCTTTGGGAATAGTTTATAGTTCTTTGTCCATTTCTTCCAGCTGTGTAGTCAGATCATTGATTTTAGTTCTTTCTTCTTTTTTAATGTAAGTATTGTGGGCTATATATTTTGCTTTCAGAACTGCCTTCACTGCATACCATAGGATTTGATATGCTGTATTATTGTTTTCATTCATCTTGAGATAATTAATGATTTCTCTTGCAATTTTTTATTTGTCCTACTGATTATTTAATTGCTTGTTGCTTAATCTTCATATATTTGTGAATTTCCCTTTTTCTGATTGTTATTGATTTCCATTTTCATTCCATTATGATCAGAGAAATTGCTTTGTATAATTTTGATCTTTGTAAAATTTTTGAGATCTTTTTGTGGCCCAACACATGGTCTATCCTGGAGAAAGATCCATGAGCACTTGAGAAATATGTATATAGTACTGTTTTGGGGTGCATTGTTCTTTATATGTCTATTATGTTTAGTTTATTTATCATATTACTTAAGCTCTCTGTTTCTTTTTTTTTCTTTGTAATATACTTTATTTTTAAATTTATTTTAAAGAAACTTTAGATTAAATAAATGTTATATAAAAAATACAGGGGATTCCCACATGCCCCACTCCTTATCCCCCCCCTTCTATGTTTTCTCACATTAGCATATATTAGATTTAGTTTATTTATCATATTACTTAAGCTCTCTGTTTCTTCTTTATTAATTTTTATTTTAAAAGGAGCTTTAGATTACAAAAATGTTACAAAAAAATATAAGGGATTCCCATATGCTCTACTCCCTTTCCCTCACCCTCCCAAAATTTCCCACATCAACATCCCTCATTAGTGTGGTACATTTGTTACAATTGATGAACACATATTGAAGCATTGCTACTAACTATGGATTACAGTTTACATTATAACTTATACTCTGTCTTGCACAATTTTGTAGGTTATGACAGAATATACAGTGACTTTTAATCCGTCACTGCAATGTCATGCAGGACAACTCCTATGTCCCAGAAATGCCCCGTTATTTCACCTTTTCTTCCCTCTCTCTTCCCTCAGAACCTCTGGTGGCCACTGCCTTTATATCAATTTTAAAAGTTCTTCCAGTGCTAGGATAATAATAAGTCTAGAGTAGAATAATAATAAGTCTTCTTTATTCCATTGTTCATTCCCCAGTCTTGAGGATTTTGGGATGATGATGCCCATGCGGCTTCTAATTGAGAGGGAGCTTGGATTTCATGGGGCAGATGGACGGAACTATCTTGCCTGCAGTTGCAGACACTCTCTGTTCCTTGGGAGGGGCACTGTCCATCATCATCTCCTTGCTTGTTGTCCTGGGTGAGTCCAATGAACTGAAGAGTAGGTGTTGCAACTCTGCTGAAATTCAGGGCTCAACTGGCACATGGACCGACCAAGTATTTAAGTCTCTGGGACATGTATTTTTCACATATAGTGCTAATTATAGGTTCAAGTGAAAGGGGCAGAAGAGCCATGTGCAGGGAATCTTTAAATGAATCTAATTCTATAATACTGGGAAGCATAAATTCCAAATTAAGGCCCACTGACAGGTTGCCAAATTCCTGAGCTGTCTGCCCTGCTTATAGTTTCTGGATGCCTCTAGAGCCCTCAGGAGCCCTGATATTTGAGGCACTGTTTGCTGGGGCAGTCAATGATATCCTGTTGCTACTTGCATAAGCATAACCTCTGGAATGACCTCCTGACTGACTTAGTCTGAAGTCTCTTAACCATAAAAACTCATTTGTATTTACCATTTCCCCCTTTTGGTCAAGGTCTTTTTCCAGATGCATTGCTAGTTGGCACTTAGTAATAATCCCTCAGTGCCCAGGAGGCTCATTTCCGGGAATCATGTCCCTTGCTGGGTGGAATGTAGTGTGTTTATATGCTGAGTTTGGCTTAGACAGAGGCCACATTTGATCAACAAGGTGGCTTTCATGAGGTATCTCTTAAGCAGTACATAATAATTGGCTAAGTTTCAATTTCACAAGAAAAAGTTCATAAGTACAATCACCAGACCTGGTGTAATGGTCTGTCTTCCTTCACTAAGCACTGCCCTTGAACTTGGGGGATTCTTGCTGTCTTATTATAGAATGTAGCAGAAATCCCCAGAATGGGAATTCAATATTCTTTCAGTTATTGTGTGGATCTCCAACAAATTTGACAATGCCTCATGACCACTTGAACATACTCATATGCCTTAAAGGCATGCCCCAGGTGAACCCTTTCCCTTGCATCTCCCCATCACTGACACCCTGTACTAGTGATCTTTCCCTGCCACTGTTATGACCCTTCTGTGATCCAAAACCTCTCGGAAAATGAAGTCAACAAAATAACTGAATACAATAAATAAGAAAGTGAAATAATGATTTTAAAAATAACTAATAAAATACAAAAAATTAAAAATTTGAAATATTAAAAAATAAAATTTTTTTTAGATGTTGTGTCTTTCATCAGTTTAAGATGTGTTGTCATGTATGTACAGTGACATTTTCTTCCATACAGTGCCCCAGTGTCTTAATTTTTTTCATTTTATATTCAAAGAAGCTTTAGGATACAGAAAAGTCATGTAGAGAATATTGGATGATGTGCAGCACTTTCCTGTTCTATAGAACCCCAAAGCAGTTCCCTTGGGTAGGTTTTTACCCTTTCTCTGTTGTTTTTTGTTAGAGTTGAGCTCTGCCTATCTACTTCGATGCTATCTTCCCAGAATTCCACTCTCTCAATAATTCTTTATTGATCCTCTGCCCAAATGTTCTAGCCAAGTCTCTAACTTCTATTGTAGAGACATCTATTTCCCCTTTCAGTTTTGCCAGGTTTTGTGGCACCCTGGTTAGGTGCATATACATTTATGATTATTTCTTCCTGATAATTTACCCCATTTTAAATATATATTATCTTTTCTTGTCTCTAAAAACTTTTCTTTTAAAGTCTGTTTCATCTCATGTAAATATAGCTATTCCAGATTTTTTTGAATATTCCACATGGAAGATCTTTTTCCAGCCTTTAATTTATATTCAATCTATTTGTTTCCTTTTGTTCAAGATTAGTCTCTTGTAAAAGACATATAGAATGCTCATATTTCCCTATCCATTTCGCCAGTCTGTGAATTTTAATTGTAGAGTTTAATCAATTAACATTCAGTGGTGTTACTGTAAAAGCAGTTCTTACTTCTCCCATTTTGATCTTTGTTTTTTTCCTGCCACATGGTTTTTTCAGCACTCTTTTTACACTAATAGTTTCTTTTACTGATTTAATTTTCATTTCTAGACTGACTTCCAAGCCTCTTTCTCTTGCCTTTTTTTTTTTTTTCAGGCTGTAGCACTCCCTTTAGAAATTTAGAGACCAAAGGCAAGTCAAGGACATGTAGGAAGCTAGACAGAATCAGTTTGAGTGGTTAGGGATTCAGAATGTGAATGGTGGGGAAATTTCAAAAAATATTTGTATTTGTGGCTCATCATTAAGGAACATGGTGCATGGGCAGGTCTAACAGGTTTAAGAGGCTAGAATTAGATTATACAATAGGTAAAAGAGGCAAAAGTTCCCAATTATGTCAGTAAGGGAAAGATCCAACAAAAAAAGAGCAGGTGAATGTCCTGGAAAGCAGTGATTAAAGCTGTGGTGCACTAAGACGTGAAAGAGCACTAATTAAAAGCTGCCAAGTGTTCTATCCCCCTGGTTAAACCCTTTGGGAGATGAGAAAGCAGCTCAGCAAAGGCTTTGAAATGACTAGGATTCCAAGAAAAAGAGTGACAAAGAAGTCTAGTTCCCAAAATAGCAGTTGCTGCCACTAGTCAATGAACAGTTTTCTAGCTTGCCCAGTGTAAAAAAGATTGTTAATCCTTCCATTGTGTTTTTAGCCACACACACAGAACCACACTGCCATCAGTCTTCACACCCACCAAGCTCTGGCAACTCTTAAAAGGAATTTTCTAAGCAGTTTAGTTCAGTGCTCTAACGGTCACAGCACACAAGCCATGCCTTAATTCCTTCTGTACCTGGAAACTCTGGGTGGAGGCTGGTTTTCTGCTAGACCTCAATGATTAATGCACACCTGCATGTTCTTTTGTTCTCACTGGCAAGAGAAAAATTTCACAGATCAGCTTGAAAAGAGTGTTGTCAAGAAATTTGAGGAACAATTCCTACATAGGTCTTGTTTTCTTTAGGACTGAAAATTTTGAGGGATTTTAGATTCAATAAGTGCTTTCCTCATAATTTGATTTTTCTTTCATTTAATTTAATAGCT
Organism: Tolypeutes matacus; assembly: GCA_026826555.1. Lineage (NCBI taxonomy): Eukaryota > Metazoa > Chordata > Mammalia > Cingulata > Chlamyphoridae > Tolypeutes > Tolypeutes matacus. Next base: position 157,774 of record JAKSZT010054494.1, on the reverse strand, counting down.
TTTACTGGGAAGAAATGATTAAGAATTACAACTTATTCTGATATTAATGCATCCAAGGAAGAGTATCTTCTCTCTTCAGCTATCATACTAGTTAATTTTGGGAACGTGACTATGATTTCTAGATTATCGTGCTGTTTCTAGAAAGTGACTTTGAGGAAATACCACCTTAATTTAAGTCCCTGATAATCTACTCTAGCTAACATTAACAAGTTTCTATGTCTTCAAAAGTAGAGAAAAACCTGCTATAGCTAAGAGGTAATTTAAAGGTCAGGGGAATGTCAATTCTTTGGTGTGCAGTGAGTGGGAGAAGAAACCTAAGATTTGGAAGAGAGTAAGATCATTGTTTGCATTCAAAAGCCTAACTCAAACTGTTGTGTCAATCTTGACACACAATAGGTATCTAACACATGTTCTAGCATGTTGCTGCAGCAGGTTATGGATGCTGGTCAAAGAGCTAGAAGTGGAAATGCTTAGTTTTAGGCAAAGTTTTGGGAAATAATCTATAGTAAGGAATCAGGAAAAGACTGAACCAGAATCAGAGCAGCAAACTAGGCTCAGGATATGTGCCTAAGCAATGGTTAGGGTAAAAGTTTGGATAGAAACAAGGTGAAGAGAAAGGAACCAATATACAGTTAATAGAGCAACAATCCAGGCTGTCCAAAGCCAATGTTTTTTCCAAGGCAGTGGGTGATAGAAAAAGTTTAGAGGCTTATGATCTAAGGATAGTCTCTGGGCAGTATGGGGGAAAATAAGCTTAAATTGAAAAGATAAAATAAGGCAGAGGAACCAGACCAAATGTTGCAAATAAGTGGTAATATTCTAGCTATAGACAGCTTTTTCTTGGTCTGCACAATGTTTTAAAAGGCAAAAGAATTAGGCAGATATCATACGTGGTTCAAGTACAAGACCCTTAGGACCTATTTTCCTATATCAGGTCACCTTCTGATACTTGTTATCCTTACCTGGTTCCTGTTAGACATTTGAATTTGATACTTCTGATTTAGGTCATTTTCTTAGCTCTCTATTTCCACATACTTTCAATTCTTAATGTGCATTTAGTCTTAACCAGCTAGAGTGGCTTTTCCCTAGTTTCTGGGACCACTAAACCTGTTTCTAAACAAAAGGGATTTACAGAGGTCTGGTCCAGTTCCTCCACATTTCAACAACACTTCGTGCTGCTAATCTTGTGCCTGGTTTTGTCTCAACAATTGGGCTCTTTCTTTATTCCTTGTTACTAAACTTGATCCTTGTACTTCAGTTTCAATACATGGATTCTTGACTTGTTCACTGGCATTGAAATTCTGGGTGGTATCCTGCCCTGTTTCTTTTAATTGAAGTGTAATCCCTTACTTATGAAGTGAATTTATTTGTGACTCTTTATTTTAGATTCCTAGTCAATTTAAATTCTTTGCTTATCCACCTTCCAGTCTTCCATTCAAAATATCTGACCTAAGTGAATATACAGTATGGCAGTTTACAAAAAGTGTTTGTCACAAAGTTATTACTGCACTACACCAATATTTGCTGAATGACTAGATTATCAAATGGACGGCCTACAAAAGGATAAGGGAAAAGTGGAAGGATATAATTAAAGACAGGGTAGAATGATAACATATGTGTGTAAAATATTCTCCTGTAATCCACACCCTCTAATACACAGTTTTGTCAAACTGACCAGAAAAGCTGCTAGTCTTGATTGGGGGCTGGAACAAGAGGAGGTTCTGAGACTGATCCAGTCTTCTGTGCAAGATCTACTACCGCTTGGGCCATATGATCCAGCAGATCCAATGGTTCTGGAAGTCTCAGTGGCAAATAGAGATGCCATCTGGAGCCTTTGGCAGTCCTCTGTAAGGAGAATCACAATGCAGACCCTTAGGATTTTGGCGCCAAGTCCTGCCTTCCTCTGCAGATAACTACTCTACTTTTGAGAAACAGCTTTTGGACTGCTACTGGGCCTTAGTAGAGACTGAACGCTTAAACAATGGCTATCAAGTTACCATGAGACTTGAGTTGCCTATCATGAGCTAGATATTTACTCACCCACCAAACCATAAAGTTGGATGTGCACAGAAGCAATCCATAATAAATTGGAAGTGGTATTGTATTAGTCAGCCAAAGGGGTGCTGATGCAAAATACCAGAAATCGGTTGGTCTTTATAAAGGGTATTTATCTGGGGTAGAAGTCCACAGTTACCAGGCCATAAAGCGTAAGTTTCTTCCCTCACCGAAGTCCATTGCCATTTGTTGGAGCAAGACGGCTGTTGACATTTGCCAGGGTTCAGACTTCTTGGGTTCCTCTCTTCCCCCGGCTGCGTTTCTCTCCCGGCTTAGCTCCTCTGTTTCCTCCACAAGGCCAGCTGTAGACTATCAAGTGAATGGCTTGTCTCTATCCTGGAGCCTTTTCTCCTTCCTCACAACCAAGCTCCAACATCAAAACTGCTCCCTCTGTTCTTTGCCTTGCCTTTTATATTTGATTCCCACCCCACCAAGGGGTGGGGCTCAACGCCCTACTGTGGTGGCCCAGGTAATACCCTAATCATAACTTAATCATGCCCAGATTAGCAGACCAGTTTACAAGCATGATCCATTATCTATTTTTGGAATTCATAATTACATCAAACTGCCAAACTGCTACACTCCACCCTCTGAATTCCAAAAATACATTATAATATTCAAAAAACCTTAAATCAGTAACAATGCAAGTACAAAATCATATCATAATCAGTTTAAAGAAATACAGTTTGTCTTGGGGCAAAGTCCTGTCTGCTATAGACCTCTGAAACTGACAAAACTATTTAACTGCTTCCAATACACAAATGGAAAGACAATGGATAAACATTTTCATTATAATAAGGAGAAATTTGGATGTTAAACATGAGTCATGGATACTTTACAGTTCAGTAAACCTGCAGGGCATCCTCCATTCCAACTCAAAGTCTGAAAGTCATTCTTTTTTTTTTTTTTTTATTATGGGTAAAAATCAAAATTCTCACAATACATACAAACATTTGCAAAATGATATATAAATATATATGCATATATGTGTATTTGCTTACAAAAATGTTATTTATATATATATACATATATTTTAAGAGGTGCTTAGATTACCCAAAATATTACACGGAACCCACTAAGATTCCCATGTTGCCCACCTCCCACACCTCCCACAACATCCCACACAAACTTCTCCCACAAGTGTGGCCCACCACCCTCAATGAACTTACACATCCTGGAGCCTTGCCACCAACCATAGACCACAGTTCACACTGTAGACCACACTCTCTCCCACTCAGTTCTGAGTGGTGTGTGCTGATTTAAAATGGCCTACATCCGTTGCCACAACGGTACTCAGGACAACCTCCAACTCCCAAAGAAGCCCCTGTATTTCAACTGCTCATCCCCTCCCTACCCCAAAAGTGTCAAGTGGCCACTGGCTCCACCTCATTGTTATAATTTCTTGCATTGCTAGAATTACCATATATGAACAAGAGAATACCATCAAGTCCACTCTAGACCATAGTTCTTCCCCCAATCCTGAGGGGACTGGGATGGTGATGTCCACTCCAACTCCAAGTGAGAGAGGGCTTATATCCCATGGATATGGTGGGTGGGATGATCCTGCCTGCAGGTGCAGGCCCTCTCCGTTCCCTGGGATGGCCATTGCCCATCGTTGTCTCCTCACCAGGTGACTTGGATGAGTCCATTGAGCTGTAGGGTAGGAGTTGCAGCTCCACCTAAATTTCATGCACACCTGGCACATAGGTAGGCGGGAGGCTCCAGTCTCTGGAAGTATACCTAAAAACTCCAGCGTCGCAAATAGGTTTGAATAGAAGGGACTGGTGAACCATGTGCAGGGAGGACTTATTTGAGTCTAATTCTGTCACTCTCAGGAGCACAGATTCCAAAATAGAACCCACTGATAAGGCATCAGTCTCTGGGGCTATCCCCCCTTATATAGGACCAGGGTGTCTCCGGAGCTCTCAGGAACCCCACTGAGTGGGGTGATAGGCACTTAGATGTTCTATGAGCTCCTACTGAGGTGTGCGTAAGAGTTACCTCTGGGATGACCTCCCGACTCTCTTTGAAGTCTCTTAGCCACTTGAACTCATTTGTCTTTACCATTTCCCCCTTTTATTCAAGGTTTTTTTCTAGTTGTGTTGCCAGTTGGCACTTGGTATTAATCCCTCGTTGCCAGGGAGGCTCATCCCCGGGAGTCATGTCCCATGTTGGGGGGAAGGTAATGCAATTATATGCTGAGTTTGGCTTAGAGAGAGGCCACATTTGAGCAACAAGGAGGCTCTCAGGTGGCAACCCTTAGGCACCCCACAACTGCAGGCTAAGTCTCATTTACAAGAGCAAAGACTCACAAGGGTAGTCATCAATAAAAAAAAAAACACATCAGTGGGTCATCCTATTTTGACAGGCACTGTTCCTACACTCAGAGGACTATTGCTGCTCCCTTGGAGACTGTGGCAGAGCTCTCCAGGCTAGGAATTCAGATTCCCTCATTTATTGTGTGATTATCCACCCATCATGACCATGCCCCATCCCCCGATCCTTTGAATGATTTTGTATATCTTTCATGTATATTCGAAACCCCCCCCAGACCCCCCCCCAATAATCCCCTGCAATACCCATTGTAACCCTTCTGTGATCCAAATCCTCCATGAACATTTAGTCCGTAAAATAATCAAATACACTTACTAGGAAAAAGAAACAAGTGTGATAAGCTTACATGCGAGAGACAAACATAAGGAAACTCAGGGGAAAAAAAAAAAAGAGAGAGAAGGAAAAAAAACAAATAATCAAACAAAGAACAAAACAATATAAAATATAATTAGTGGATTGGGACATTCAAAAAAATGGGCAAAAAAGCAAAGGAAATGCCTTTAAAAAATATATATATATATATATATATATATATATATTCATTTTTTTTTCCTTTCTCTTTCCTCATTTACCTTTTTTCCTTCCCTTTATCACTGTGTTATCGGATGTCTGGTGTGCCATGACACCTTCCTCCTCTCAATTCCCATTGTCTCCCAATTTTTCATTTAATTTTCAACGAAGTTTTAGGTCACAGCAAAGTCACACACGGAGTGCCGGAGACTCCCAGATACCAAACCACCCCCCCTTCCCCACCCCATATTAACTCCCCCACCTTTTTTTTTGGTTTTTAGCATTGTTATAACTGTTATGCAGATAGCAAAATATAGCAACTAAACATGGTCAGTGATTTACAGTATAGTTTACAATTTAGATGATACAGTTTAATAATTTTGATGATATTTACCATGTCCTGTGTCCATTACTGTAAGGTAATGAAAAAACTTCCCCATGACCACCAAACAACCCATTAGATCTTGACTGTTCCCTTCTCCCCAGCCCCCCAGGGCCCGTGACACCACCCCTCTCCCAACCCATGGAATGTCAAGATTCACAGTTACATGCCCTGGGTATTTGAACCAGCCCTTCCTAATCTACCCACCCCCGAGTGCTGCACCACCAAACCCAGGAACACCACCACTCATCTGCCCCATCCCCCAACATGCAACCACACTCTATCCCTTTACCATAGATTATGTCCATATGGGTGATGGCTCAAAGCCTGCTCTTCTCTTACTCTCCTTTGTTAACCTATCTTTCAGACAATGGTTCTCAGAGACTGCTCACTTTCCTCAGTTCAGATCAGTGAGGTCATATACTATTCATCCTTCAGTGCCTGGCTTGCTTCACTCAACATAAGGTCTTCAAGATTCATCCACGTTATTCCA